>JAMKCH010050320.1:0-10052 GCA_023653785.1 Ophioderma brevispina
AAAAGTAGGCCTACTCCCCGTGGGGTAAGATGTAGTTCCCGTTTCCAATATTTTCTCATAATCCTCAAAACTCCCAATAAAGTTCTCGCATGTAGATGCCCCCCCCCCCACAACATCCCGTAGTCGTATTTTTTTATCATCGTAGTTTGCAGCATATCCTGTGGCTTAGGCCTATATAGTTCCTATTTTTTCTAAATATTAACAAGTCAATATTTCACCCCGGAATTTTCCGTATTTTTTTTTCAAAACCCTGTGGGCGTGGGGTAACCCAGTTAGAATCCTAATACATACGACAAATCAAAGCGAAATAAAAAAAAACATAAATTTTTCTTTCCCACACCGTTTGCACTATAAGAGCTGTAAGTTATTTGTTTTACGTACCCCCTATTAGCGTCATACGCGTAACGCCGTTGGCACGCGTAACCACCGTCGCAAAGCTCCACGCATTACTTCGCGCTTAGTAACGCGTACAACCAAATGGTTGCCACGCGTAACCACCGTCGCAACGCACACCGCATACGCGACGCTTAGTAACGCGCACAAACAAATGGTAATTTTCATAGCACAACCCGAGCACATTTTCGTTGATTTTTCAGTCATTTTGAACGGATTTTCGTCCAATATATTGCGCTTACCCGTCCGGATCCTCAGCACCTTTCATGGGAATTTGGCGCAATATGAATCGAACTGCGGGCCTTTGCGAACATAACATACATTACATACATAAAACTTTGGCAAATTATAGTAAGATTATGGTACATATTACCCAATGAATTACCCGAGTTTTTTTTCAAATGGGCATTGTTACTATGCGCCTTGTCGTGCGTATGCGTATCGCATCAATACGTACTCGCTGTAGCAGTGTGTTATATCGTCTCTTATCATAAAAATGAATACTGTAATTTCATTGGTTGATAGTCTTTTAGATTATTAGGATTAGGTGGAGTTTGAGGTGATACGGTTTATATCTAGTCGAGGAGTCTGTATCGGGCGAGGGGCGCAGCCCCGAGCCCAGAGACAGAAATCCGAGACTAAACCGTATCACCTCAAATCACCTAATAAACGATTTTCTATACCAAGCAGAACAAAAAAAGCACAAACATTGGCCTAAAAAAATTATAAGGGTGATCACAAAACAAACATATTTACGGTAAATGAAGGAGAATATTGTTTTAAATGAGTGCCAGGTGACGAATTTTTCAGCGCAAGAATCTTTGAAAAATAAACAGCCCTAAAATCATCTTTTTCTGATCACAAACAAAATTATTGATCTATTTTAAATTCTTTTAGTATATGTGAGAACGATTATGATGAAATCTTGTCCAACTCGGTTCAACATTGCTAAAACTTGCCAAATTAGAGCCGTGATTTACGTCAAAATGAACGCCGAATTTCGGATTTTGAATTTTATTGTCATGATGCATGGTCACGGCATTCGCAGTTTCCTAACTGACATTAACTTACGTTGAGACGCCGCGGGGGTGGATACGGATCACAGAGCTGGAATAATAAACCAAGAGGTGAATCGCGCGTATTGTGGAATAGTGTAATGCTTTATTTATGGGTGGTGGACTCTAACTCTGTGTTGCTTGAACAAACATAAACACATGAGACAACAAAAGGTAATGATATACGTGACGAAGATATAAGTTTCACAACACAAATAACCAAAGTAACATTTATTTACAATTGATTCAAACCTACGATACAGAGACTGCCGCTTATAAATGAAAGGTCCACGTCAGTAAACGTAAATACCACAAAGTCAGACAGACACTCAGGAGACAAACAAAAATACGTGTAAACAGCACAATGTCTCAAACAAAAGTGACCACCCACGGCTGAGTCTGCGCACGTACACTCCTCGAACCGTGAGCGCGCCCTCCCGAATCCGCAATGCAGTATGAGATTAACCAATCGGGAGAGGGCGCCGCAAAAGTGCATCACGCAGTGATTGGCGATGCAAAATTGCGTAACCATCGCTGTAATCCGTTGATGCGAAAATGCGTCGCCTTCCGCCACAGTGTTGTTGTGACCACAAATGCGTCCGCATTTACATACTCGGAAAACAGAAATGTGGGGACAATTTAATCGCAATTAACAGCGCAATTTGACACAAAAAGGTAATTTCAAGCACCTACATTCAGGTTAGATCGAAAACGCATTGATTCAGAAATGTGCGCCCTGAGTGAACCTGTACACAAAAAACACCTGGTCAGGGGAGAAGGGTCAAGGTCAATGTCCGTAGTCCAAGTCAGAAAGTCGTCAGCTCCGCAAAAATGCGTAGCTGAAGTCAGGGAACAACTTACTCTACAGAAAAAGATAATGACCTAAAAATGGTGGGAGATACCCGTAGGCTAGGGCATTTCATAGGTCAGACGGTAACCGATTTCTCTCACACCTCGCGCGCCATCCTTGTTGTTTGTCGGCACCAGCTGCGCGTTGTCGCTGTTGCTGCAAAAGCACACGCCCCTACAATCTGTGCGTCGCGCGTTATGTTATCAATGTTGCATTTCCCCAGTGTTCCATGGTCCGATCGGGGGGGGACCGGGATTTTTTCTGCAATAATTATGCGAAAATCAATCGTGAAGAAACCATGCAGCTAAAAAGATTCTGCATTCCTAATGCACAAAAGTCTCCCAATGACCCCTTTTAATTTTGCTTAGGAAAAGAGATATTTTGAGTCCGATTGAGCATTTGGCATCAGTTGTTATTGTTGTTTTCACTCGCTAACGTGTGACGAACGTACAATACTGCGTGTTCATAAATATGCATTAAAGGTCCATGGACATGCGTTAAACATACTGATATACCACAAAAAATGGCTTTTAGTCACAGTTATGTATTTGGCTATCAATGTAAAAAATTCTGCATGACCCAGTAATTGAAAACCGGAGAGGTGATAAAAAATTGGGCATAATATCAGTGTTTCAGACAAGCTTTCAACGGAAATTCCAAAACGAAAGTGATTATCGCGCTGGAGCGTGACCCCTGAAGTGACGTCAGAGCTAGCAAATCCGCGTCCTGGTCGTCACGCGTGGAACCCCATAACGTAACAATACGCCACGCTCGCGTGGCACACAGTTCTTTCTTGCATGAGTACACCGTACACAGTTGACTTCTCGCGGTATGGGTGGTATGTGTTGTATGGCCATAATGTTTCTTGATTTGGGGCCAAAATTTACGAATCAATAATAAACCGCTGTATGTTGACGGCGGTTTTTTCGTCGTCAAGCAAGGTCATGAAGTAAGCCATGGTGTCGATGTCCTATGGTCCTGCTGTTATGCAGTGTGCACGTGTGACAGAATATGCGGTTAGACCACGTGTGAAGCTGTGTTTACAACTTGCTACTCTGAAGTCATTAACAGGGTCAAATCACCCGTACAGCATCTTGAGATCCGTTCGCGAAAAACAGCGAAGGGCCGGTCCGTGGGAGGTATTTTTGTCCTTGAAATTTAAACACTTTTCCGATGTTACTTTAAAAATCTGTCCGTTGCGATGTGATAAGGATATGTGAGGTACGAAACATGTAAGAAATTAGAAAAGTCGACTCAGCCGTGTCCATGGACCTTTAGGATTTTCCAAAACGACGATACGAACCAAATATGGTGGTGCCAAAACTATGATAATGATGTGCGTATGCTCATTATAATACTTTTGGGCACCTTGTTTTGGTTACGCTGTTTCGGGAGAATCTTCGGGCCTGGGTTATATTTACGTGTTGTACGGGATATATCTAGTCAGTAAATTGAGGCGATTATCCAATGAAAATCGAGGATCTATCATGATGGTAGTGATAACTTTCCGTATATTACTCGGCTCTCCTGGTGATACACGTAATCTATCCCGTATGCATACAGCGCTGTATCAGTATCACGCTCGCGCGCTCAGTGTACATGGAGAGATACGGCCCGAGTGTAATCTAGTATCTGCGTAAGCGCCTTTCGATACGGGCGCACTGTAAGCGTGTGCGCGCTGCCCGCTATTTTCACTATAAATTCGAAGTGCGCACAACACTAATCACCACGCTTTCATGTATGGTTTTTAATCTTCCGGTAAAAATACAGCTAATTTGAGATGTTTTACGTTCCTGTGCGAGTTGTGAAGATCTGGTAGTGCCAATAATTAGTTTCAAATAAAAGTACATGTTTTCCTTTAACACATTGGATACGATTAAATTTAAATTTTGATTTTCACGGAGAAGTAGGCCCTCGTGTATGAAGATGGCGTAAATGAGCTTGCAGGCTCGAAAACGGGTGGAAAATGGCACGTCTCTTTTAGGTCTTCGTACGGAGAAAACGAATCCGAAGACCCCCATCTATTGAACGTATGTTAAAGTTTCATCGATTGGCAATCGCATTTATATATAACTTGTATGCCAACTGTTGCCGCTTGAGTTCGAACTCTCGCTGTCAAAACAGTTATATTTTGCGTGTATTTCATGGGGCATTTATTTACTGGTGTTCGCCCATAACTTTCCTCAAGTAGAAAGGCAAAGGCAAAAATCGAGCTATAGCCTAATGAATATAAAATTAATTGAATCTGGGGAAAGTCACTGTTATTAAACTTTTGTTGTTACCCCAACTTCTTTTCTTTTTTCTGTTCTTTGTATTAATGTTCACACAAAGACATTTTGAAGAAATGAACCACCTTTTCTAGAAATTCATTTGGAATGGGGGAAGATGAACTAAGTTCAAAAGGGACATTCTATGTAATGATTATGGACATGGTGTGTTGAGAATGTCGATCCTCTCCTGTTTCCTCAGGCCCAAAAATTTATTTGGTTAAACACCTCCTTGACCCAGACTATTCTTGTTTTTGAAAAAAAGGAGCTCTCTGTCTTGGAAAAATTCAACCGATTGGAAACTTGCTGAGGACTGATCTCGTAACTGTTTTTTGATACCCTCTCTAACTGTCAGCTTGTTTGAAATATCAAACCTGTGGTATTTGTACAGAGAGGAATGAAGAAGAATTTACTTAGGTGGGTCTGATTTCCTCTGCAGATCAAATTTTGTGGAATAAAAAATGTTCGTCTTAAATCAAAGAAATCTTTTCTACTCGGTTTGGGATGAAAGGGAGTCATATATTTCTGATCTTTTATTGGAATATTTGGTGAAACCTTTTGAAATGTTGGTAGTTGAATTTGATATTCCTCTCTTCTGAGACAGAGGAAATGCAATTTTGGTGATTACAGGCATTTGTGTTTGATTGGTTTTAGAATTCCCACACTCTTCAGGAAAACGTTTTTGCCAAAATTACGGAGTCTCAATTATTCAAGTTAAAGTTCCCAAACATGTCTATTCTATTCTTAGGAACCGGGGTCGTCCGCCGAAACTCATCGTAAATCTACGTGCTTACTATGTCATGCTTGGGTTGGACCTATTTATCCAAAGCACTGTGACACGATATCAAAGGGTCTATGATGTAGGACAATCCGCATGACTAGTAGACACGTAGGGTGACGTATGATTTCGCGACGACCCCAGGTCCACTATGGAGGTTGAAACAAATGGGTTGATACCTTGATGTCCTGGATGACTTGGATTGGTATGGGATTCATACGCTAATTAAATGGTTTTACCATTGGAACCCAATTACGTTCTTTTTATATTTCAATTTTTTTCACATAGCCATTTTTACCAACCAATTTCTTCATAACATTGGTAGGGCGACTCCCAACTGTTACTTTTTTAGATTTTGCCAGAATCCATTTTTCGTTTATTTTGTTAATGTGAAAAGGTTTCCCAATCTGGAGGAATTATGTTTTAAGTTAATTCTGTTTTCTGGTGAGTCTTTCCTTTCTCCAATGTTGAGAAAATGTTTGGCGTTCTTGACCTTCAGAACATGATAGCTGCATTTCGTTTTCTTTTTCTTTGCTTGAAGTTTTTATATCCCAGGTGTAAGTTTCAAGGAATTGAACCCAATTTTACTGCCTTTCTGAATTTGGTCAAAATTAAAGGCACACGGAATCAAATGCTGACAACAATGGAAAATGTAATAAACATTTTAAAAGTGGACCCTTGACCTTTATTGATTGCCTTATTTGCCTTTTTAGCAAAATTTGGATTTAGCCTTCCATGACTTCTTTTATTTGAGCTTTTTGTGTGTGAGGGATGGGTTGGTTGTTTTGAGTTGTCTTTGTGGTGTCTGTGTATATGTCTTGTTCTTTGTTTTTGTCTGTTTGTTTTTCTTACAAATCCTGTGGCCAAACCTTCCCCAAACCCATCTTCAATCATAATTCTTCCTTGCTCGCCCAAGCTCAATAGTTGTGTGCTCCCAGCATTGTGTGTCCTTTTCGCCTTTCTGGCTCCTGATCTGGTAGTTCCCATTTTCTGGTTCTTATGTTCCGTCCCTTAACAGATCAATTGTCTACAACATGAGCTTGGCTGTAATGCTTTTGAGATTTGGGGCTAAACTATTTTTCCCATTAACCTGATATCTAGAT
This sequence comes from Ophioderma brevispina, assembly GCA_023653785.1. Taxonomy (NCBI): domain Eukaryota; kingdom Metazoa; phylum Echinodermata; class Ophiuroidea; order Amphilepidida; family Ophiodermatidae; genus Ophioderma; species Ophioderma brevispina. The sequence continues at coordinate 6,447 of JAMKCH010050320.1, forward strand.
GTAATAGTTTAAGCTTGTGAGTAGAAGGGTTCGTGAACCATATCTGTATGTTTGCCTCCAAACACACTAAGTACAGGTAATAAAAAAAAAAGAATAATAAATAAGTGAAATTAAAACAAAGCTCGTTAGTTTGTTTTAATAATATTGTTAGTAAAATTCGTACCCCTGTTTGTTTGAAATCAGGCAATAAAAATATCAATCGTTTTGGTGCCATCCACACTTGGCCTAGCCTCGTTGGTATACACAAAAGCCATTGATATCTTTTTCTTATCATTTAGTAGACATGAATGGGGAATGCTGATTGGTTTAATGTACCAATGAATATTTTCCCGTATTACTAGAGTAATTTTTCATTACTCCTGGATCTGAGTCCCGTATTACATAAGCTACACAAGTATTAAGTCCCCCACTTTACATCATTCAAATCTATAGATGTAATGATCTTGCCATCTGTGAGAGACTGTTTTGGTCCAGCACCCTCTGAGGTGCACAATCCAAGATGTCCTTTTTGGTTCAACACATTGTGTGACTGCTGCGGCACCAAACAATCAATTTCTACTGAACATTTTCCCTGCAATTCTTTAATGTACAAAAACCTTTTTAAAGTTCCCCGTGTGTTTTTGGTGGACAGTGGACCTTTGTGATGGCTTTCAAAGAGGTAAGTTAGTGGTGTTTTCCCTGATCACATGCCATGCCCCTGCAGAATTCAACTCTCACTTACTCTGTGCACTGCATAGGCAAGACGACTACTGAATCAATGTGGCCATGACATCTTGGTCTAGGACTTGTTTTGTTGGGAATTGGGGAAATTGTATGTATCAGGACAATGATGACTGAGTTTGTTACTGTGTCAGTTTAGTCCACTTGTTTGATTGTACCTTGTGGCCGCAGTAGAACAGGGCCTAGACTAAGTTTTGTGTCATCTTAATTGAAGGTGGACGCCACTCGACGTTATGTTGCGCCGCCATTAATCGCGCGCGCTATGCTTGGAATCAGTGCATGATACGCACGCGATCAAGGCGGCACTATCGAGACGCTTGTGAGAATGCAAGACGCATAATGACGTCCACCTTCCACTTTAGATGAGACCAAAAGTGACTAAGGTGGCCTACTCACAGTCTGGGGCTTTCTGGATTCTGTACTTAGAATTTGTAGGGGTAACTGTGCTAATCCAGATTTAAATCAAATAATCAACTTATAGGCTTACCACTTCAATGTCTACTAATGATAAATTCGTTACCCCCCCGTGTTTGTTCTCACGCATGTCACATGGTCACTGTCACATTTCACACGGGGAACTTTACAACGTTTTGTGTACATAGCACTGATCGCCTCGTTTGATATGGAAACACATAGATATTTTCCGTCTTGCCGTAACAAACATGGATAACTATAGTATTGCGTGAACAAACATGGGATAACTATATTAATAACTAGGGGATACCGAATCTCAAACTCTTAGGAGCCAATAAAATTGTGTGAACTATCCATATGCCGGAATGCGGAAAAGAAAAAGATGTCAATAATGTATAAACCGCAAGATTTTCCATTTGCACAATTTTGGATATTGTTAAGGTCACGGGCAACATCTGCCGATGAAAATGAACCCCTCTTTAGGGCAAATTGTTTTTGGTCTTGTAAGAAATTGATACTTTGTGTTTACAGAGAAAGTATAAAATTTAGGCTTTCATTTCCTACAAATTTGATTAAGATCAGACATTCCTTTCCAATTTCGAATATTTTCTTCCCGAAATGGCTGTCTTATTTGTATATTTTTTTTTTTCTTTATTTTTTGATTGCTGATTATCTCAAAATGTGATTTTCGCAGATTTTAAAATCCCCCGCCAAGTTTTCACACCCCTAAACACTGTCCTATAATCATGAATATTGCCACAGTGAAGATTGGTAAGTTCTGTGATCCTATAGAGCCATTTGTTGAGAGATTTATACTTCTGACATAGGGGCCTGTCAAATTCGTACCAGAAGACAAAGTTGAACTTTCGATTGGTTCGGTTGCCATGGCCAAAGTGGACGGTCACAAATAAAAAACCCATTCCATAGGATCCAGATCTTTGTCTATTAATAAAAAAATATGGAAAACTTTTATAAAAGACATTAATACTCAAATAAATGAGTCAATTTTGGCGGGGGGATTTCATATTTAGGATTACCCAAAAAAGTTCATTGCCTTTGACCATGGGCTATTGCCACATGCAGTCAACATGGTGCAAAACATAATTTTATAAACCTTGAATTCCAAGGGATATGTGATATATTATTTGATTATACTTGAATTCAGCAAATAACAATGCATGGACATTTAAATGGGCATGTGATAATTGGCAGAGTAGGGTAGAGTAGATCCACCCTTAAGCACGTGCGTTTCAGGTGGGCTGCGGGCCTAATGGGAATATAAATCCACTCCGAGGGTTTGTTATGAGTTCCTTTCTTTACTACAAAGAACTGCTTTGGGGTTTATACTGTATTTTGAGCGTTAACATAATGAAACGCATTAAAAAAACGCGACATCGGCAGCGTGCGACACATCGTTAGAAATGCCTTTGGTAACTTTTTTTGGCGAAGAAGAAACATTTTTTTTTGTTTCGTGTTTCCCATTCCGATTCCAATATTGGTCCTTGTATTCATGATGGACTGGTGGTACAGGAATTATTAAAATAGGCAACTTAGATTAGTATAATACAAAGATATTTATAGGTAACTAAACAGTTGGTCTAGCAACCTGCTACCAAGTTTGAAGTTCATGGGTTATTTTATTTGAGGTAGACACTATGAGTTACAATATGCTCATCCACCAAGGCACAGTTAAGTGGGTTGTTACTTGTACATACAGTGATATGAACTGACCTTGTAATCTGGGTATCATATATCATACCCAAAAAACCAGGGGGTGTATTTTTTATAATCCACTGGTGAATGGAAGGTACTGAACCATGCCAAGGGAATTGAGATTTTACTAGCTCACAGGAGAGTGAATTTATATCATTTTGCCTCCAAAATATGCCACAAACCTCAGGTAATTACAATAACTCTGTTAGAGTGACGGGCGCCTGTATGAGCGCCCCGGGAGGACTCGCGGGTAGTTGCAAGGGGCAGAATCTTGCGCTCCTTCTGCAGGACGAACCGTGACTCCGTAAATCAGTTTCTCAAGAATTTTATTACCACCAAGCCCTTCGCCTTGTCGTCAGTTACATCACACGTCAAGTACCTGTGTAGCATACAGGAAACTGCGATTATGTGATCTTTATAAACTTATTTACGCGCTTTCATTTACATACCATAATTTACATACCCTTTTCGGTCTTCTCCTCACCACATACATAACAGTGTACAATTTTAATAGACTTTAATAATGAAAATCTCTAAGTGTTTTAGTCATTAATTTCGAAAAATCGGCAGCCTGCCAGAAAAATATACACCCCTTACATGTGCCACTAGGGAGGGTAACATACACGCATCAACATACATCTTTCTAAAAATAAATTTTATTGTATAAAATATGGAAGTTGTGAAGTTCAATTCAGAAAAATCATCTAGACAAGAAATTCTCATAATGTATTAATTAAAAGCCCAAGTTGAATGTAAAAG
>JAMKCH010050321.1:0-10605 GCA_023653785.1 Ophioderma brevispina
GGTGTGGCCCACCTATAACCATAATCTTTTCAAATTAGATCAAGAGACTACCACCAAGTGTGGCAAACGCTGATGCACAAAAAACGTCATGGGCCCCAGAACAAACAAGGACTCATTTGAACACTTTGGTCTTTTTTGTGAGGGAAGCATTATGTGTTATAAATTGTTTGCAAAAGATGTCCCCCATTACATTTAAAGATGGATATCCTGAAGGTGAATTACAATTAATACATTAAATCCGCCGCAATGATGAAATAAGCAACTGGGGTAAAAGAGAAGCTGTGTACGGTAAATTCTTGATATTTTTTGGCATGCTGATTTTACTTCCAGGTTTCAATTTGGTTTTATACAGTAAGGCAACTATTAGCAATGTTCAGCTCTTGAAAATGCAAGAATAGAAGATGGTTTCACAAAGGCTGCAATAAATACAGCAGGTACGCTGAGGAAGGTGGTGACTGGCATTGCAGCAAGGCCGTGCTTACCCCACAGCATGTTTTGCTGCGGGTCAACCGAAAACCACACCTTGAAGGCGCTGAAGTGCATGTGAGAAGATAACAAAGAAAACTTATAATGCCCTCCTGGAAGCACCCATTGATTTCATCACCGGGTGGTGGTGGTTTAATGACAACTGCTTTAACTTTAAAAATGGATCAGGTGGGTGGAATGAAATTACTGGATGTTTTGATTAATTAAAGATTGGCAGCGGCGTCGTACCACGACAGCATGTTTATGCGGCGGTGTCAACCTAACCCCCCCCTTGAAGTCGCTGAAGGAGATAACATGAAATTATCATGCTCCTTTGAGACATTGCATTTCTCACCGTGTGTCTGGTTTCACATGACAATCTGCGTTAAAATCGGTGGTGGAATGAAATTACTAGTTTGAATTGAATTAAAAGAATTCCTGAAAAATGGGAGATCGTGTAATTACTTTTTTGTTATTATCATTTAATTTGTTTATACTTATTACATCGAATGTGCACAAATGTATGTAGTGCGACACACTTTATTTTGATGATCTGTGCACCTTTCGCTGCCAAAACGCATTGTTTAAAAGATTAACATTGTTGAAAAGTTTAACAAGTTGTTTACTGGGACGATCGACGATCAACTCGTTTTCTCACTTGGCCTATTAAAACCAATTTTAACTCTCTCCGCGATCCAATTGTGTACAAGTTATAAGTCACTGACTTTTGATACAGTTTCCCAAATATGTTGCAGGTCATTTTGGGAACTCATAAAAAAAGAACAAATACAGACTGGGCTGTTTGGATTGAGTTTCAATACATTTTAGGCCGATTTTGAAAGATGCCCCAAATAAATGATATTTTTTGGCATGTGCCTGCTGATTTTACTTCCATTTCATTTGTTTTCTCAGGTAAAGGTCAACTAGTGCAATGTTCAGCTGGCGTGTGAAAAATGCCAGAAGGAGAATGGTTTCACAAAGGCTGCAATAAATACAGCAGTACCGCTGAGAAGGTGGTGCTGGCATTGCATCAAGGGGCGTGCGTTACCACCCAGCATGTTTTGCTGCGTGTCAACCTACACACACACCCTAAGGCGCTGAAGAAGGCTACAAGAAATAGCATGCCTCCTTGGGAGACCATTGCATTTCATCACCGGGGGCTGTTTCATGACAACTGCGTTAAAAATGGATAGGTGGGTGGAATGAAATTAACCGATGTTTGATTGAATTAAAAGCTTCCGAAAATGGGAGAGCGGGTAATACTTTTGTTAGTATCATTTACATTTGGTTGCTACTTATTACATCGAATGTGCACAAATGTAGTGGAGTGCGACAACACTTATTTTGACGATCTGTGCCCCTTTCGCTGCCAAAACGCACTGTTTAAAAGATTAAACATTGTTGAAAAGTTTAAACAAGTCGTTGAAAAGTTTAATCAAGTTGTTTAACAGGACGATCGATGATCAACTCGCTTTTTTCACTTGGCCTATTAAAACAACTTTTAACTCTCTCAGCGATCTAATTGTGTACTTAGTTATAAGTCACTGACATTTGAGACAGTTTCGCAAATATTTATTGCCATATTGGCTTGACGCTTTGCGGCTTGGGTCACGGCTAGCAATTCCAATATTGTTGCGTATTGATGTAAATTTCATCATCAGAGCTGCTAAGCATAAGCGGCATGACACTTAGTCCTGTATCTGTGTCTGTCAGCTACTGTACAATCGGGGTGTTTCCATGAAGGTGACACCCTTTCTGACATACTTTTCTGACAGACTGACACCCTAATGAATTCGGAACCTTAAGGAATAAAACCACATAAACCGTGTTATATGAATGAAATGCATGACATTACTTAACTACCTCTAAATATTGCTTTCCCTTTAGGTCGGAACACAAACTGAAACTTGAGGTTTAGAGCCCTTGCTCCAAGATGTTTCTCACGAAAACAATGTATTACGTGTACCTGCAATGAGGTAAAGTTGTTTACTAAAATACTTGAGACCGTCTAACTCAATGGATATTCATGACAACGTATTTGAGCGGAAACACAAGCTGGTTTAGGAAAGGATATTGTACTCTTGATAACATTTTTGTTAGATACTATTGTAACCAAGGCTCTTAGTAAGGAAAAGAGGGCAAAATATATTGTATTTTCGTTGATTTTAAGTCGTTTGATTCATATCACGTGAAATTTATTTGAAAAATTAAAGAAGCAAGGCTTCACCGGTCATATATTAATATACTTAAAAGTATGGTATACCAACTTGTAATCACGGTTGTATCAAAAACTGCATTATGGTTATTACAGCTTCTTTTATTTGGAATTACTGGTCTGAGTCAAGGATGTATATATAACATCTTTTATTTTCTTTATTCTGATGACCTCGAAAAGATATCGAATCAACCGAGGTCAGGACTTTTTTCACCAATAATTGCAATATTCGCTGTTTATGTATGCTGATGATTTGAGTAATCTTGGTAATTAGCGTGGAAGTTGGAAGATTTACAGACTCTATGACACAAACTCCCTCAATATGTCAAAAATGGAAAAAGCTACTATTAACATGTACAAAAAACAAATGTTGGTGTTTTTAAGAAAGGTTATGTTGCCGCTAGGAACGAAAAATGGACTATGACTGGACACATTTGATAAAAAATAAGTGATACAAATTACCTGGTGTGAAAGTGACAAGTAAGCAAATGGAAATACACAAAAAAGTTCGTCTGAACAAGCAAGCAAAGCTCTTTTGCATTAAAAACAACTTGCCTCAAAATAGGTCACTTGCCTATTTGGTTTATAACAAGATCTTTGACATGAAAATATGCCTATACTCCACCTATGGTGTGAAACTATGGGGGCTTTTCATGAAGGTGCTTTTTGATTGTGAAAGAGTGACACAGGGTTTTTGCAAATTTGTTTAAATGCAAATAGTATACACTAATGAGGTGGTACGGGGGAACTAGGTGAACAAACTCTCATTAATTTCCCGATTTTTACAGATTATTAGGATATTGGATTAAAAATTTGTATGGCTAGAAATAGTTATGTATACCAAATGTTACCAAATGCAATTAATTTTGATGAAAATAATATTGAGTGCTGGGCTGGCAGAGTTAAAACTATTCTTTTTACAATGGGCTTTGGTGAGTTGGTACAAAAGGGGTAGGTATGTTAGTAATGTCATCGAATTTTCCAAGATGGTGTCACAATTTTCAATTCAACATGGCGAGACAAGAATAGCAAGTAGTGATCGTTACCGCATAGATTATTTAAAGATAAATTGCCAAAGTGATTCATACCTTGATAGTAATACGATATTTGTTTTTGCAAAGCGTACGTGGACTTCAGATGTGGTAACATCCCACTGGCTATTCAATCTGGACGCATATGGGTACTCCAGTCGAAGATCGTGTTTGTGTTCGTTGTGATTTAAATGGTATAGAAATGAATACCATGTTTTCTGGTGTGACCCATCTTATCATGATCTGAGCGTAAAACTGCTTCCTCGCATTACAACAGATACCCTACTCATATTACATTCAAACAAATTAGACCATGAGAAAAAAAAAAAAAAAAAAGGAATTCAACAAAGTGTTGTAAAATTTATTATTTAAGCTCTTAAAATTAGACGTGAATATTGATATGTCACACCCTCTGTAGGTATAATTTACTGTTATTATGTGATAAGTATGATTTGGGCCAGAGGCCTATTGTCAATAAAACTTGAAATTGAAATTGGTTAGGTGTCACAATGCTGCTATTGTTTCCAATAACATTGCAATGCTTTCTAACCTCCAAGAATATTAGTTGTCATTTTAATATAGATGTTTAATAATTATTTCGTGTTTATCATCTCATTAGACATGTTCCAACACCCATTTTTACCAACCAAAGATATTCCTCAAACCCCCTGGCAATGGTTGGCCGATGTGCGCAACAAATTCCCAACATAGAGGTATCAACTAATGTGTTCGATTGTATAATGCAGTAAGTCTATCACTTTTGTGGACGCATGAATTCTTGCAGCGGCGGTGTATAAACTGCAGGGCCAGGGGGCCATGACACTCCACTTTTTAAGTTAGGGACCGGTCCCCTCCCCCTTCCCAAAAAGTGATTGGTGTGATACACATCTGGCTTATATCATAGTGCAGGATAAAGGGAGGATTAGTGAGTTTAGAAAACTGTCGGATAAAGTTGCATTACAAGATTGGACTTGGCTATCAACAGCCAGGCCAACTAGTGCGTAATAACCTACGCTTTACTGATGACATAGCACTTCTTGCGGAGAGGAGGCAGAAAAAAGACCTCCAAACTCTTGGTCAACCGGGAATACAACAAGTCAGCCTCTGCCTTTGGACTTAAAATCAACATAAGTAAAAATGGAATTCCAGGCCATCGCAGAGACCAAATGTTGAAACTAATATCAGCATGAATGGAAATCAGCTAGTATACAGGGGAGAATTTACCTATACTGGAGGACCGATCTGCCAAAATGGAACCTGCTTGAGGATGTTAAGACACGTATAGGGAAAGCTCTTGCGAGCAGAAGCAAAAAGCTAAATAAGATGGAATGCTAAAGACATCCAAACAAAACACAAATAAGAGCTCTACCAAGACTTGTCCTGGCAAATTCTCTTATACGCACAGAAACATGACGCTCAAGAAGAGACAAAAAAATAGGCTAATGACTTTTGAAATGTGTCTTAGGAGAATAATGGAGAGTTGTCAAGATTGCCGAATCCATAATACAAACAATACGGCCAAAACTCTGGGAATGAGAAATGATCCTCGACAGAATATCACTCAAAAGCGACTCGCTATTTCGCCACATCCAAAGAATGCAACACACGATTACCACCTACTAGCCTATAGCACGCAACTCCATGGTAAGCGCCCACGAGGAAGACCTCCAAAAAGATGGACTGAGTGCCTACTAGCCGACCTGAAGAAATAGATAACATCAATGGTAAGTCACCAGGCTGGCAAAGGATAGGAAACAATGGCTGGACATCATGAAGCAGATGGCACCCCTAAACAACGTTGGACGTGAACGCATTCGGTCCGGTCGGTCCAAGTGCATGGCCGTGGCCCCCTATACTTTACAAATCGTTTTTTCTGCCGCCACTTATTATCAATGTGTGTTCTTGAATTATGCTGTGCACTTTAGCATATGTATTTTTAAGGACCGTCCGTTTTGCCGAATTGTCCAAACTGTCTGCAATTTTTAGTTCGTTAGGTCTATTAACGATGTCCAATTATGCTGTAATTATAAAAGTATTTACAAATCAATTTCTGGCCAAACTGTATAGGTCTTTATGAAATTATAGTGACAAATATTTTGCTTAAATTGGTCACAAATGTGAAAAAGAGAAATGATTTGGTGCAGTTACCTTTAATTTTATATGCAATGACCTGCAAGTCAAGAGGCTACGTTGAATAGCTTATATCTTTTGTCGTACAGGTAACAATCTATGGAAGGTAACACAGAAGAAATGACTACTGCAGCAAGCAAGAAGTGAAAAGATCAAGAAGTGTCCTCAACTCCCAGGACTGCCTTCTAATGCATCGCCACTTGAAAACTAAGTCGGAGAGTAGTTAGGAAGACTCAACATGGGGGGCCCCCCACCTTATAGCCGTTAATCTTTTCAAATTAGATCAAGTAGACTACCACCAAGTGTGGCAAACAAGGATAATTGTCACAAAAAGAGTCGTCATGGGCCCCGTAAACAACAACAACTTCATGAACCCATGTTTGTGAGGGAATCCATTATTTGTTATATAAATGTTTTCAAAGATGTCTGCCATTACATGTAAAGATGGATATCCTGCAGGTTGAATTACAATCTACATTAAATCCCTCAATGATGAAATATGCTGCAACGGGGTAAAAGAGGAGGAAGCTGTAGGACGGCAAGTTCTTGGATATTTTTTGCATTGGTGCTGCCTGATTTTACTCCAGTTTCATTTGTTTCATACAGGTTAAGCAACTATTGCAAGGTTTCCGCTCTTGAAAAAATGCCAAGAATGGAATATGGTTTCACAAAGGCTGCATAAAACAGCGGTACGCTGAGGGAATGGTGGTGACTGGCATTGACAGAAAGGCGGCTTACCACACAGAACATGTTTTGCTGCGGTGTCAACCAAACCACACCTTGAAGGCGCTGAAGACTATAACATGACATATCATGCTCCTCCTCGGAGACCATTGCATTTCATCACCGGGTGGCTGGTTTCATGACAACTGCTTAAATGGATCAGGTGGGTGGAATGAAATTAACTGATGTTTGATTGTTGCATTATGAAAAGATTCATGAAAAATGGGGAGATCGGGGTGGGGTAATTACTTTTGGTTAGATCATTTAAATTTGTTGCTACGTATTACATCAAATGTGCACTACTTTGTGCCAGTGCGACAACACTTATTTTGACGATCTGTGCCCCTTTCGCTGCCAAACCGCACTGTTTAAAGATTAAACATTGTTGAAAAGTTTAAACAGTCGTTGAAAAGGTTTAATCAAGTGTTTAACAGGACGATCGATGCTGATCAACTCGCTTTTTTTCACTTGGAATTATTAAAAACAACCTTTAACTTCTCCGCGATAATGTGACTAGTGATAAAGGGCACTGACATTTGAGACAGTTTCGCCAATATTAATTGCCATTATTGGCTTGACGCTTTAGGCTTGGGTCACGGCTAGCAATTCCAATATTGTTGCGTATGGATGTTACATTCATCTCAGAGCTGCTAAGCATAAGCGGGCATGACAACTTAGTCCTGCTATCTGTGTCTGTCAGCTACTGTACAATGGGGGTGTTTCCCATAAGGTGACACCCTTTTCTGACATACTTTCTGACAGACCTGACACCCTTGAATTCCCCCCGGAAACCTTAAGGAATAAACCACATAACCGTGTGGCTATATGAATGAAGAATGCATTACTTAACTACACTCATTAAATATTTGCTTTTCACATAGTGTCGGAACACAAACTGATCTGCAACTGAGGTTTAGAGCCCTGATGCGCACAAGTTTCACAAAAACAAGTATTATAAGGTAGGTTCACTAATGCTGCTAATTGTTCCAAAACATGCAATTGATTTCGAACCTTTCAAGAATATTAGTGTCATTTTAATATAGATGTTTAATAATTATTTTGTTGTTTACTCATCTCATTAGGTACACTGCTTCAACACATTTTACCAACCAAAGAATCCTCAACCCCTGACACTGGTTGGCATGTGCGACAACCAAATTCCAACTAGAGGAGTATCAACTAATGTGTTCGATTGTATCATTTGCAGTAAGTCTATCACTTTTGTGGGCGCATGAATTCTTGCAGCGGCGGTGTATAAATGCAGGGCAGGGGGCCATGACCCCCTCCACTTTTTAAAGTGAAGGGACCTGTCCCCTCCCCCACGGTTCCAAAATGATTGGTGATACACATTGGACATATATCTAGCTGCCAGGAATAAAGGATAGTGAAGTTTAGAAAACTGCTAGGATAAAGTGCATTACAAGATTTGGACATTGGCCAACATCCAGGGCCAACTCGTTAATAGTACCTACGCTTTGCTGATACATAGCACTTCTTGCGGAGACGGACAGAAAAAGACCTCCAAACTCTTGTCACCAAGTAGTACCACCAATCAAGGCTTGCCTTTGGACTTAAAATCCCAACATAAGTAAAAGGGAAGTCCAGGCCATCTCCAGAGAAAATGTGAACTTAATATCAGCAAATTAATGGAAACTCAGTATAGTACAAGGGGAGAATTACCTATCTAGGAGGAAAGATCTGCCAAAATGGTAACATGCTCTGAGGATGTAAAGACACGTATAGGGAAAGCCCTTGGAGCAGAGCAAAGGCTAAATAAGATCTGGAATGCTAAAGACATCCAAACAAACACAAAGAAGGAGCTCTACCGAGTACTTGTCCCCTGTCAATTCTCTTATACGGCGACAGAAGAAGAAACATGGACGTCAAGCGAAAGAGGACGAAATAGGATAATGACTTTTGAAATGTGCTTGGAGAAAATGGGAGTGATATTAGACTTGACAGAATCCGTAATACAACAATACGGAAAACTCTGGGAATGGAGAACACCATCCTCGACAGAGAAAAATCACGTCAAAAGACTCCGCTATTTCGACCACATCCAGAAGAATTTGGGGCAAACACACGATACCACTACTAGCCTAAGCAGCAAAATCATGCGGAAGGGCCCACGAGGAAGACCTCCAAAAAAGATGGACTGAGTGCCTACTAGCGACCTGAAGGAAAATAGACATAACATCAAATGGATGAAGTAACAGGCTGGCAACGGATAGGAACAACAATGGCTGGACATCATGAAGCAGATGGCACCCCTCAACCAAACGTTGGAGTGAAACGCCTTGGTCAAGGTAGGTCAAATGCATGTCCGTGGCCCCTCTACTTTACAAATCGTTCTGCCGCCACTTATTTATCAATGTGTTCTTGAATTTAGTGCTGTGCACCCTTAGATATGTTTTAAGTGACCGTCCGTTTTGCCGAATTGTCCAAACCTGTCTGCCAATTTTAGTGCGTTTTAGGTTCTATAAATAATATTAACATTCCATTTTTTTTTTAAGTTGTTTATTAAAAGTATTACAAATCAAATTTCTGACAAACTGTATAGGTTCTTTCATTGAAAATTAATAGTGAAACGAATATTTTGTTTTAATTTTTCTAAAAAAAAATCTTTCACAAATGTGGAAAAAAAGAAATTGATTTTGTTGCAATTTACCTTACTTTTATATGAAAATGAAATGCCAAGTCAGAGGGCCCTACAGTGAATAGCTTATATCTGGTCGTACGGCTACAATATTCAGGAATTACCACAGAGGAAATGACTCTACTGCAGCAGCACATTGAAGCGTGAAAAAGATCAAGGGACAGTTGTCCTCACCTCCCACTGGGACTGCCTTTTAACGCAGCGCCACTTGAAACTACGTCGGAAGTTCATCCAAGATGAGCTGAGAGACCTCAACATGGGTGTGGCCCCCTATAGCCGTAATCTTTTCAAATTAGATCAAGAGACTACACCCAAGTGTGGCAAACAAGGATGTCACCAAAACAGAGTAAGCATGGGCCCCAGATAAACAAACAAACAACTTCATTGAACCATTTTTTGTGCAGGGAAGGCCATTATTTGTTATATAATTGTTTTCAAAAGATGTCTGCCCCCATTACATGTAAAGAGGGATATCCTGGCAGGTTGAATAAATTACGACATTAACATCCCTCAACGATGAAATAATGCAACTGGGGTAAAAGATGGAAGCTGTAGGCCGGGCAAGTCTTGAATTTTTTGCATGCGCCATGTCTGGTTGGGGATTTGTTACTTCCGTGTCATTTTGGTTCATACAGGTACAGCAACTATTTGCAAGTTTCAGCTCTTGAAAAATGCAAGAATGGAAGTGGTTGCACACCGATGCCAATAAATACAGCAAGTACGCTGAGGAAAGTGGTGACTGGCCATTAGACCACAGAAAAAGCAAGGCGTGTGGCCCCACAGCAGCTGTTGTTGCGCAGGTCAACTCTAAACCAACACCCTTGAAGGACGATGAAGGAGATAACATGAAATTATCATGCTCCTCGGGAGACCATTGCATTTCATCATCGGGTGGCTGAAATGGATAAGGTAAGGGTGGAATGAAATTGAGTTTGATTGAATTAAAAGATTCCTGACAAAATGGGAGATCAGGTAATTCCTTTGTGTTAGTATCACATTAAATTTGTGCTACCTACATGGTATTACTTCGCATGTGCATAATTATTAGTGGTACTAACACTTAGTTTGACGATCTGTGCACCTTTCGCTGCCAAAACGCATTGTTTAAGGTACGATCGACGGGAAAAAAAAAACAAATTCAACTCAATTTTTTCACTTGTGCTTAAAACAACTTTTAACTCTCTACGCGATCAATTGTGTATCAAGTTATAAGTCATGACAATTGATAACCGTTTCCCAAATATTTTGCAGGTCATTTGGGAACACTGCTAAAAAAAAGAACCCAAAAACGACTGGGGCTTGTTTGGATTGATTTCAATACATTGTTAGGCCGATTTTGAAACACTGTCAACTACAATTGAGATTTTTTGCAGGTGCCTGCTTGA
>JAMKCH010050322.1:0-17615 GCA_023653785.1 Ophioderma brevispina
AGAGTGTAAAATATATATATCCTGGCGTGAGCACATGACGAAACACAGATAGGTGTAGATAATCCCTTCAATCTCACCTTCTGTTGCCCAACGCCAAGACGATTCCGTAACTGTTATCGTTAGATTGATCAAGTAGTCTCGGAATGGTTTGGAGGTTACCATGCCCCAAACAGATTGATTGCTCGAGCATGGCAACAGATTCCATCTGACATCCCCATCTTATGACGGACAGGGACAGTTGGCGCTACTTGGTGACAGCATCTCTGCTGTGGCCGCTAATAGAGATGGATATCGGTTTCAATACTTGACATTAGCACCTGGACATCTGGACAGCAAGAACATGGAAACTATACAGCCAGAGCTATAGCTCTCCTAGGATTCCATGATTTTAGTGGTTCAGGTGCTTAGGATTATACTGCTTAGGAAGGATCATCTTGAGGCTATTTGCTCATAGACGGCCAATATCGGCGGGCGAAGTATATGTAAAAATGTGTCCATTTTGGGAATTAAAGATGCTGTCAGAAGGAAACAAGCAGGGGGGCTGTACTCTCTGTATGCAATATATATTTTCCTTAATCACAAACATTCGTTATTGACACCAAATGGAGCATTCTATGTTGCCCAGAAGTCAAGATGATATTGAGCGAAGCATAGGTTAAAAATGGCAGCCATTTTTTGAAATTCAAGATGGCCGCCAAAAGGAAACAAATGGCAACTTTCTGGCAGGTTTGCCATTTCCCGGGAAATACTAGTATTTCCCACCTCGGGAGAAATAGTGGGAATAGTGGGAATACCGGAAAATACTGGTAAATACCGGTAAATACTGGGAAATACCCGGAAATACTGGGAAATACCGGGCGATAACCCGGGAAATACTATTGATGCAAGTACAATTGAACACCTCATGGGGTTAAACTCAAATAATTATCATTTTACAGTTATAAATGTTTGTGGTATCATATGGGTATGTTAAGTGTTTTAAAATCCAATTCAAACTCCACTCCACTAATTGATATAATCAAGTATATGATTATGAGGCATTGGGCTACCCTGGGTGTGACACAAGTCACACTAATAGGTGTTTGGTTCTTATACAAAGGACCAGCTACACTATGCTAAATTAAGAAACTAAGATAGATTTATAATAAAAGGGCCATGGTTAAGGCTGTTCTGCATCCACCAGTTCGTCTTGTGCATCGTAACAACACTTTGTGTTTAGCATCCATGTACACAACACTGTCTGCTGGTATTTCATTACCTGGGCCAATTTTGTGAATATTTTCTCCTATGGCTATTTAGCCACTTCAGTATAGCAGAGGGCGTAGCCAGAAAGGGGGGGGGCAAGGGGGCAACCTGCCCTGTGGGGAATCTGCCCCCCGCCTCTTGCCCCCCTGAAAATTAGTGATTTTACATAGGCCACTATAACTAACAAATTTTAATTATGCTTTTCCCCCTGAAAATATCTGTGCCCCTCCCCCTTTTGGCCCCCCCCCCCATGAAAAATCGGTCTGGCTATGCCACTGCATGTATAGTCATTTTGATGTATTAAATAATTGTTGAGAGAATGATGGATTAAATTGAAATGTGCAAGAATCTACAGATCAAAAGACCTGAGTCCAATAGCTAGTTAGTGAATAAAATGAAACATCCCCATCAAAACCCCCTCCCCCTGGGTCATTTATTGCATAAAGTGCTTATCTGTTTTGTTTAGTTGAATTTTTCATGATATTGTTAAATAAAATTAAGTTTTGAAATTCACTTTTTGAGTATTTTCCCCGTTTTGGCCAAAATTGCCGGTTGGTATTTACCGGTAAACCGTATTTACCGCCCGGTATTTACCGGTGCGGTAATACCGCCAACCCTCGCCGTTTCTGATGAATATATTTGTTTCCTTGACATCCAACATGGTATTATCACCAATTGAGCTTTCCATGTTTTCTCAGCAAGTCAGGTATTGGGCGACGTATATGTTAAAAATGGCCGGCATTTTGAAATTCAATGAGGCTGCCTAGAGGAAACAATCTGTGTTTTTTTTGATGGTATTATTTGCATTCACTGACATCATGCAAAAAACATGGGTTTTGCCACCCGCTTGAGCTCCTAAGTTGAGTCATAAGTCAGATGAGAGCAAATATGTTTTTTGTCGGCCATTTTGAATTCAGATTCCACCTAAGAAACAATCTGCGACTTTCTGAATGTGATATTTTTGTCCTGATCACAACATGGGTATTGCCACCAATTTGAACCTTCTGTGTTGCTCAGAAGTCCAGATATAGAGCAAAATATGTTGGAAAATGAAGCCATTTTGAAAACCAAGATGGCCCGCCAAACGGAAAGGATAAAAAAATGGTAACAATTTTGATTTGATCCGGACCATATCACCTTTTAAGACCCAAAATTCAATTGTAGCAAAAGCCAACAAATCGCAAACTTATCACACCAGTCCCGATACTAGAAGCTTGAAGTTGCAACTTCAGAGAGCTTTTGTAATAAATGTCATCCAAAAAAGGTTTTCCATTTCTCTCGTACGTCATGACATTCACGTCAAAGCTCATAATCTTTTTATCAGTTGCAGTCCCAGAAATTTCCATGCTCATGTGTAAACATTGAATGTCCACTATAAACATTACCACAAATATTTAACATCCAAAGCATTCGGTTTATTGGACTACCTTTGATACATGAGGTGGATAAAATGTAAACATCCATGACATGATTGCCAATCAGAAAAATAGGGACAAGCTGTTCCAATAGTCCTCCGCTTATGCGGTCAAAGAAAATATGAGTCAATATAACGACCCAAAGTGACCCCGAATCAGGGCTTGCGCTAAGGATTTTTTATTTGTGTAGCAATTTTTTTGGCAACAGCTCTTGCTTTGATCATGTTGATAGAGCAACTACACAATGTAGGGAAAAATTGCTACACAATCTTAAACAAAATTGGATAGCAATGCAAGAAAAAATGTGTAGTAAATTGCTATGCTAAACAACTTCATGAGCCCTGCCCCGAATTACCTTTGACCCCTCATTTGTTATTCCACATAAGACACCCTGTCTCAATGTTAAAAGCCATCCAAGTAGTTGAACTGATCCATCACGTGTGCTGTGCTGCAGTCAAGTTTGGAACAAGGCGGTTCGCGAACCACAAATGGTCCCCCGCCCGCGCTGTAGTAAATGGAGCAAAATATATTTTAAGATCACGGAGAATTGTGATGGAAATAATTAAGTGGTTCTCAAACCATGAGGCTGCCTGCCAAAAACCTGCATCGTACCAATGATTTGTAAAGCCTCCGAACTGACAAAATAATAACGGTTATTTTGCTGTATTCACATGAACGATTTAAGATTCTCAATTTTCGTCCCAAAAACACGAATATTCAAATCAATTTTTTGTTAACAATATATAAAAAATAACTGGAGACAAATCTATTATCAACAATAGAGACCAAAATCGTCTTTTATCAATACATTCTGGACCAATTTTTATGCTACTCTTTCCAAAAGTGTTAAGTAAAATTTGTTACTCAACTTTTTAACGATAAATTTTGTCAAGGTTCTATGAACAGCTTTGTCTAAATTTTTGTTATGCTATTGAAATGAATCTCAACTAATAAATAGTTAAAAATCGCTCATAGAACCTCTTTCGGTTAGTAGAATTGATTAAATTCAGCCTATTTTACTGGGGCACGAGATGACGACCGGCAGTTGATTGACCGATTCAAACACACTCGCGGGGACTGCGTGAAGTCATTGCACCTCGCAACCCAGTGCGCATTTGTCAAACTATTGCCAGACACTACGCGTAGCCTGGCTGCTTGTACGCAGTGTGTTTCGTTCACACAAAAACACGTTCCGACGTGTCACAAATGCCTATTTTTAAGGTCCGTTTGCTGAGTGGTGTAATTGAAACAATGTCAGCCGATTGAATGGAGATAAGTTGTGTCGCGGCACATTTCCGACCAAATTCTGAGTAGGTTTGTGTCTGGCACGAAAACAGGTTACCATACAAAAAATTATGTCAACTATTGAGTGTCTCGGTTGGAAACTAGCCTACTCTCTCGCTTTAGGACGAAAAGGGGAGGAAAAACACAATTTTGTTACCGCTGTTGAATGGAATCTCAACTAAAACATAGTTAAAAATAAAAAAAATCCTTTTAAAATAATTTTTAAAAATCCATAATAAAAAAAGTAAAAAAAAAAAACAAACGTCCTTTTCCGCTTAAAATTATCGGGAAAAAAAAAAATGTGGTACACTAATAGTCCTTTGGAAACAACTTGTGTTTTTGTTTCGTTGTGGTTTTGTTTTTTTTGACCTGTTTTGATTTGTTTTGCTTTTGGGATGTTTTTTTTTAATTTCTTTTTAGGGTTTGCTTTGTTTTGTTTGCTGTCGGGGTTTTTGTTTTAATTGTTTTTGTTGTGTGCTTTATCAGTCGTCTTTTTGTAATTTCCCTTTCCGGAATTTTAACAGAAAAATATGCTGTCCGGGTTGTTGCCCTAGACTTGATCCGTAATTCTGTTGTCAACCATCTCACATAGTCAATGACATAGGCCTATAGTAAAATTCCCTTGAACTTTCAATTGCCAGCGTGAACTTGCTTTGAAATACACGCACCGGATGTTCACTGCTCGGATGCGCGTTACTCAAGGACGATTGGAACACTACAAATTACCGCTTCAGACCTGAATTGAATCCAGGTGGTAGTGTGTAACTATTTGAAGTTATTTGACCTTAGATGACCCTACTTGACCTTGAAATGACCTTCACAATTTTGGTTTAGAAATGTCGAACACATCCACAAGTTTCATGAACCTACCAACATTATTGCAGTGAAGTTGACCTTGTGAAATAACCCCCTATGACCTGTGAATGACCTTCACCATTTGGGCAATGATGCTTACTACTACCCATTCAGTTTTCATGACCATAATACCATGGGTATGGATTTGAAACTGGATGACCCCACATGACCTTGATGAAATGACATTCAAATTTTTTTGGCAATATCTGAATATTGAACGCACCCACCAAGTTTCATCATTCCTACCACATACTTAGTGAATTGACCTTGGTGGCCCCAAATGACCTTGAAATGACTTCAAATTTTTTTGGCAATTGAATGCTGACTACAACCACCAAGGTTTCATCATCCTACCACAATTGACAAGGGTTATAGCAAAATTTTATCCCTATTGGACCTGAATGACCCCCGCATGACCTTGTGAAATGACCCTTCAATTGTCAGACTGAAGTTGACCACCACCCACTCAAGTTTCATCATTCCTACCACAATTGACAAGGGTTATAGCCATTCAATCTACATTTTGACTGGCATTTGACCTTTGACCCATCATGCCAAATTCCCCCCATGCCAAATCGTCCACAGAACTAATGGGTGCCATCCATGGTTGGAAGGTATGGCCCAATAACTTGCTTTAGAATCAAAAGATAAACGTGTGTTACACGGCTTAGATCCCTATTTTTGACCAAATTTGACCCTATTTTTTACCATATTTGACCTTTGACCCATGCACATGCCCCACCTCCGAAATCATCCACCACCTACTGGCGATACTTGGTGCTGAAGATGTACAAAACCCATACTTGCTTAATAAAAGATATCTACAGGCTTATAACAATTATCACCCCCCTATTTTTTTGAGCCCAATTTTGACCCTAGTTTTGACCATATTTGACCTTGACCTATGTCACAATGACCACTTTATATCCCAAGCCAAACACTACTTGAGATCATCTAGGTTTGTGAAGATGACAACCCCCCTTGCTTAATTCCAGAGATTGCGTGGATGCCACACACACACACACGGATGCAGGGCATTTTTGTATCCCCTTTTCCAACTAAAGTTGTGGCGGGGACCAAAAAGTACCAACCAAACGTTAACCAATATTTGACACACACACACAAATCATGGTGACATAAGGTTTTTCTGATTGCATCGGATGACCTTATAACCATCTAACCATCTGGGATCCAACAACTCAAGAAAGACTGTAGATTCTAGACCCAGTATGCTACTTGTGTTCCTACATCCATTGCTGACCTGACAGTCTATAGAGCCGTGCCAGAAGTACACTGGCCTCATGCTATGACTTTATTATAAATTATTCATAAAGCTGTATTATACAAACATTGATGCTATAAGGAAATGATATTACAAATACCTAACCAAGGTGATTGAGACTATAAGACCAGAGGTCGAGGAATATAGTAAGCCCAGGACTCCTGTCATGGAAGGGAGGTATTTTGCACAATTTCACCAAATATAAGAGGAGTCAAGATTTGGTATATGAGTGGCGGCGCCAGACATCTTTTTCTGGGGGGGTGCAAAGTCCCAACAATTTGGTGATTTTTTGGGCCCAAATCGCTGATTTTGCCAAAATCTGTCAATTTTTATTTCGGCCGGGGGGGGGGGGGGAGGGGAGCAAACGGGGGGGAAAGAAAAAAAATTTAGGGGGTAGAATGCCCACCTTTGGCCCCCGTGGCGCCGCACTGGTTATATGCATAACTATTCTCTTCGGCTACTAACCATAACTACATATCTTACACACAAATGAATGCTAAAGTGGCATGGCGGAATGGATATCAGTGGTATGTGTGCCAATGCTGGGAAAAATTTGGCTAATATGCATACTATAATACTGTTATTGACTATTTTGGCAAGGAACTGGTTAGAGTTTAAAATTAATCACGTATTTAAAGTATACATTTTTGCTTACCTTTGTTTTACCTACTCTTAACAGAAACAGATGCTTATAGACCTCTCAAATTCCTGGCAATTTGACATCACAAATTAATAAACTTACTATGGGGGGGGATAGGGAGGATGAATCGAAGCTTACAATAAAAAAGGTATAAGCTTGGATATACGTTAATAAACTGACAAAAATAGGTCTGCAATTCCACACTTATTGGTACTCTTCAAGAACCTATTTTGTCTTCAATCAATACTCTTTTAAACACCACTATGTAATGGCTGAAGTAAAGTTTGCATTATAATGCACCCTAACTGCCAACCTAGGTTTTTTGAAAACATGAAGATGCTGTGATTTTCCATCTTTCTTTTTACTTATCACAGGTTAAAACTTGATGTCTTTCCTAATTGTATCTATACTTCTTTTACTATCTGGAATAAAACTTTAAAATCAAAGGACAAGCTAAAAATGGCCCTTTAAAGGTGCAACGAGAGATTTCACATATCCTTGTCCCCTACAAATCTAAAGTCACCCACCTATTTTTTGCGCTGATGTAAAGCTTTACATAAAAAATATCCCCATCTGAAAGGATTATCTGAGAACTGCTTCTTTGGTAACAAAATGTGAATTTCTAATTTCCAAAAGGAGCAAATAAGAAAATTCAATTCAGCCTCAAAATCACCTTTTTCTCTCTTTTAAAGCATTTCTGTAGCAAAATTCCAAGGTAAGCATATCTTTTTAGGGTCTCTGCTGTATGAAATTGCTATTATTACACAGTATTTGGGTGCCTCAAACTTTCTCTTTTTGCACCTTTAAAGTTTTAAAAATATTTACAAAACTGGCATCTCTAAGCTACTTACAACAAACACACATATTATTAAATCATCTTATTCACACTCACAATAATAATATATCATATAAAGAGTCACGTTTATGTACAGACCAAGGCATCTGGGTTCTATTCGGACCACCAGGCAAGGTATAGGACAATTGCATTTTAACAAATAAAAACAAGTTTAAAACGCACCGATCGTAAAACAATAATCAGACTGGTTACAGATATGCAACCCTGGTCGACTACTATGCTACATAATGTTATTGACACATTCCACATCTTCTCGTGCCTAGAATGGAAGATGGAAAAAGAAGAGGTAAGAGCAGCTGTGGAGATGTCAATTGTAAATCAGAATATTTTGGTATGAGATTTGCCGTGCGGAGAAGATGTTGGAGGCGCTCCTTATTAGGTTTTGTTATAAGGCCTCTTGAACCAACTTCAATCGGAAACTTCTGCAAGTGTAGCCATTCTTTGTGATGTCGTCAACCAAAGATGCATACGGTCAACTTAACCTCTTGATTCAATACCTTACAATCATCTGTAAAGCACAAGTATATATTCTGTCGGCTGGATGTAATGGAATAATTAAGAACCATGCGAAGTATGTTAGCTTAGCATTTTCTGGTGGCACTTTGGCCAGTATCTGTTCTGTCACCTCACCGAAGTTACCCGTACAGGCTGCTGATTACCGAGTACTGTATCCCTCTAAGCCACAGAATGAAAAGAATATAGGGCCATGTTTTTGGACTGCGGACTACTTCAGATTATGGTTGTAGCCTGCAAGATATAACGACCATTTATAAAGTTTTTACATTTCAGAGATTTCTGGAATGACACCTAAATACAATTACAAACTTGCTCTTTTCATATGGATAATATTTTGTAATTAATTACAAAATAATAAAACATTAAAAAAAAAAAATAGATTTTAGAAATAATAATTTAAAAGTTACTTGGAACTAAAGATAGTCACCTAAAATGCTCCAATCCAAAGTCCTATTCTTTTGTTTATCCCATGTTTTAAACATTAATGTTTTTTGGATAACAGAGCCATAGTTTACTGTGTAAAAAAAAAATTCCGACTGACATTTATAACAAAGTTTTGATGTTTCTTTATGAAGGAACTCGATTTGGGCTTAGCTATTTCACACACACAGTGATTAGTAATACGGACAAGCATTAGGTATATATGCCAAAAAACCTGATTTGTTTGAAAACTGAGGGCGCCTCCTCGGGAAATCTGAGTCCAGCCTTTAAGGTAAGGTCGTTCAGAATCCACAACATGAAAACTTACAATACATTAAATGTTACCTAACCAAAATACTAGTATAATCAGTGAATTTTATATTGCCCTGCTCCAAAACACGTGATCATTCACTGACTAAGTGATCTTCAATTCATTATTCCAGATGCAATGAAAGTAGCAAAGTATGGCAAGACACCCCATTAATCAAAGATATAGAAGGCCAAAAAGTTAAAAGTTGGTCTCAGTCTCACATACATTTGCAAAAAACCTATGTGCTATGCTTTTCTTCCGAAGTGCCGCCCTAATTTTTTTGCAATTTTGGAAGTCAAGTTTAGATTACATCTGAAGTGAATAACCCAAATAATAAAAAAAATAAAAAAAATAAAAAAAATAAAGTATTTTTTGGTTTTTCATCATAAATAAAATTAAAGCATGTTTTTTCTAATTATGACAGCAGGCCCTTTCAAAACAATTTTTGGTTTTCTTGTTGGTCCATAAAACCTTGAAATGCTCCCGTAGTGTTTCTACAACTAATAATGAAGTGCATTGATGAGAAATTTGTATCCTCCTCGAAAAAAATCTCTCCTCCTGTCACTTTTAAAGACAATTTCCGTGATTCAGCCGAAATAGTCCAAACTATTTGGAAATTTGGCAGTAATATAGTAAAAGTAATGTTAAGTTGGTAAGTATTTCTCAAAAGCAAGGGTTTTCCGCGCTTAGGGTAGGAATTTGGTGGCGTCAAAGACAGACAGAATTTTTCACTGACACAAATTAAGATTGAGTAATAAACTGAGACCACTTGGACTCCCACAAGTTCTATAGCCTCTAAAATACAAAAAAATATGTCTCCAACCTCCAAAGCAAAATTTATAGACAATACTTTCTTCTAACTGCAGCATTCAAAATCGTGCTTATTGTGGGAAAAACCAATTCACAATTATTGGCCCTGGCTATTTCTACTCCGTTGTATTGCCTGCCAGAAAACCAACTTGTTGATAGTAAATAATAAGGAAATGTGATCCTCAAAAGGTTTCACCAAAGGGACATAGACATCAGGAAATCTTACGCACCATGGTATTTGAAACTGATGGTAGTACTACCAAACGTTTTGAAGGGCTTGTCTCAGGACACAAATAAAATTCCCCTGGACCATATAATTTCTGAGCATTTGGAAATATGGGGTCCAGTGGACTTAAGTTCACCAGAGCATCATGATGCAGTAGCCTATAATATGATGCCATTTCAAGACAACAACATCCTTAAAGTACCCTTTATATATTAGTTTACACTAGAAATTACACCTTTAATACATTTTGTTTATGATATAAATCAAACCTGGACTGGGAATTTTTGGCGGGGATCCCCTGCTGGTGTCATCCTGACATTATTGAGGTGAAATGTCCCAAAACTGGTGCATTGTGGGGATGAAATCATACACTCTGAATAGGCCAGTGTGTTTGTAAGGCCACTTCTGACTGGTGGTGGAGTGAGAGAATTTGGGCCTGTTTTCAAGTTAACACAGTGCACGGTTCCAATGCACTGCTAATGATTTACATACCACCTAGGGTCACAGCCTGGCCTAACAAGGGACAACGTAATATGCATTATAAAGTGTGCCCTGGTTTGCAAGTAAACATATTTTTAGTCAGTATACTTTGGTAAGGTGAGAAAGTAGAAGAAAGTGCAATGGAAAAATCCTTCTTTTTGATTATGGAACAGAACTTTCCATAAATAAAAAAAGCAAACCACTGAAACGGGCTAATAATGATAATAGCCTGAAATGGTATCATGTAGGCCTAATGCAGGTTATATTTAGGTCAAACTGAATGAAAATTAAACGGGCCGTTATTCTCAAACGATGTTTAAAATAAACGGTGGTTAGCTAAACTGTGGTTAGCTAAACGCACTGTTTAAAAAACGCAGGTAAATATTTTACAAGTCGTTTAGCTAACCACGCATTTCATCGCCGTAAATTCATCAACCGAACTGTGGAATTATCTTCGCCTATTCATTACGGTGCTGGGAACAATATTTATATGCCAGACATGCCTTCCGTAGTTGTAAAAGCAATGCAGGAAGCCCACGGTAAATTCAAGAATGTCTCGTTACGCAAGGAGCTTTAGAATGTGTTGAATGATGGAGACAAAAAGCCCGGGCTATTTAAAACTGTTTTTATGTCGTTGTGCCGAACTTGCTATCATTCAATACTAAACAGATAAAACAAATACTATACAGATAAAAAAACGGACGGAGAAGAAATGAAACCGAGGACTCGGAAAGAAAGATAAGAGAACTAAAGGATGGTAACCTGGTCTATACCACGAGTATCCCATAGAGCTGAAAATATCAGGCATTTGATGAAAACGTGAAGTAAACACGCTTAAACTACCCCCCGGACCAAGTCTAAGGTTAACAAAACGTTGTAGCATATTGAACGAGGTTCGGCTAAAATTTAAACAGTTGTTTAAAGTTAAACCATGCTTTGAGAAATTGCGTGCTATTTAGCGGTCGTTTAAGTGCGATTTAACAGTGATTAGCGTTAAACACATAGTTTTGGAATACGGGCCAACATCTTTAAGAAAACTTTTAAAACTGTTTAACTTTTTATACGGTATCTATAACGAGTTCTTCACAATAAAAAACAAAAACTTCAGTTTTATTAAAATTTTATGTACTTGTGCGTCAGCTAGGCCTACAATATCTACATTTGGAATTGTTTGAGACAGATGATTTCAGGAGTAGCTTTGGGGTAAGCATTTGCAGTTATAATATAGCCTACTTGATTTTTTCACACAATGCAGAATGGGAAAATAATAAACCCGCACCAGACTTTTGATCATGTTAATAGCTCTCATGAATACATTTCTCTAAAATGTGATGATTCCATAAAGTTACTAGATGCTGATGTAGGCCCTACTTTAATTATCTTTTGTTTATTTTTGTGTTCAAAAATGGTTAACTGTTATCCTTTTAATTTCTGCTAAAACTTCAAAGAGTAACATGCCTGGAAAAAGTTTGGTTTCAAAAACATTCACACAATTGCAATACAAACTTTTCCCAAGATCAAGTGTAAAAATGAAATAGGTAGTAGAAATTAGGTTTCTTATTTGATTATGACAATATCAAAAACGCCAAATCACTATTTAGTCATTGTCTTTAACACTATATTAATATGCCACAATTAATAAGAACATAATTTAACAAGAAAGCCTCCTTCAAAAAGAACAACTGCCCTAATGAATCTACTTCTGACTTAAATTAGGCGTGATTTTGCATATACTGAACACTTTTACCAATTATTTACAATTATTAACCAAATAAAAGGTAGGGAATCTATTGCCTGTCAAATCTATATGACATCACTACAGATCACAGAAAAAATATGGACAACTTGAATCTTCGTTGCCACCTTTAAAAGGTTACTTTTTTGTCTTACTGTGTAAATTTATTTATAAAACATGCTATTGGAAAGTATAATCACATGAAGCAAACACTTCAAACATTGGCTTGCGTGGATCCAAAGCCTCATCCCCTTGACTTACCCAAAGGGAGTGGATTTTTACATCATCTGTCCCGTTAGCCTAATTGTTGCCTAACCATACTTGCAAATTCGAATACTACTCTGGTAGAAATTAGCCATTTTGTATTTTCTGTCCGTAAAAGGGCAGAATTATAACGCAGTGGCCTTGGCCTCTGGGGCACCGTGATATAAACATTTGTGAATAACATCAAACCGCCCCATCAAAATCAACGAAATTTTGGAAATTAATCTTTTCTCGGGATATATAGTGAACGATTAATAAAACAGAAGGTTATGGAATCATGAAATGCAACTTTTAATTGATTTGAAGTGGCCCTTCATTACCTGAACGTACATTACTGCAAGTGTTAAAATATTCCAAAGGGTCACTGTAAATTTTCAGAAAAGGGCGTTCCCATTTTTTTAAAAGCCGGGTGTTTTACATCTTTATAAGATTACCAGAGTATTAATGACCCCTGAATGAAAGCCAAAAATTTTATTTTTTATGTGTATCATTGCAATAGTAAATGCGTTACTTCATTGTGCATAACGTAATTTAACTACATTATTATGATGATGGAAACTCCACAAAAAATATACCACATTATCTGGGCTTTGGTATTTTTTTAAAAATTAATTTTCACTTGACAATTACTTGTAAACTTTAGGACATACCGTGTATTAATTACGTTTAACTTACCCGAAACCACAAAATACGGCCAAATTTGAATGGCAATGACTTTTAAAATCAATATTGTGGCTATGGAAAAAATGTTAATTTCTTTTTCAACTGCCAAGGAACACGCAATCATTTGTGGGTTAATATTTTAAGTTGTCGAGAATTCAATCGGTAAGACATGCTCCATGTGGCCCGGCTAAGGAGTTTGTCACTCTGTGTGTGAATCTTTTAACACCCTTTAATGGAGATAATTAATAACTTCTTCATTCTCTAACTTGTTCCCTTACTAACCCCCGGGGGGGGGGGGGGGAGGTCTCCCTTGAGTTTGGGTAGGGAGTGCTCCACAACTCTGGAAGTAGGACCAAGAGCTATACCATTTTATGCCAAAAGGGACACATAAGCTTATACAGAGATGGCAAATTTTAGGCCAAATTTAAAAGATGTCTAGGCACCATCCCTTTTGGTCATTTGTGTTGAGAATCCCCCACTTAAACTGTCGTTCACTTTCAAGAACATTATTGTCAATGTCAAAATTTGTGTAGTAATCACTTGATTTGGCCAAATGGTGAATACACTGACACTAAATTATTTTCTGAAGTCCATGGTCCAACCATCTGTGGTGGCAATTTAACTCACAAGGACAATTCTCCTTGTGTTTGTCCGCTCTCAACATATGACTTGTGGTGATGATACAGTATTGTAAAATGTGGCAACTAATACAAATAAAAAAAAAAAAAAAATTACTTAAAATACATATCAATATAATTTGACTAATATTACAACCGATTTCAACCATCGACACTTCAAATTGGGCTCATTTACCACAATTATAATACCAGACTAGGTCTAACACTTTTATCCATTAAAAAAATATTGAAAAAGCAAAACACTTTCACATTCAGTAATATGTGAAAAAGCTCACAAGGTTAGATGTAACGCATGCAAGTCCCAAGAAATAAACAGTGGTTTTTGTTGCATTAACCTGCTTCAAGTAGCAGGGGGGAGTGTTTGAAAATAATACCATAATACATTGCAATGTGCCCATAAGGTTCTGATATAAAACATATGTCAGTATTTAGGGAGTGTAAAGAAGTTTAAGCAGCACAAAACCTTTCATTATTAATTTTTTTAAAGTCTCGTGTTTTGTGGCGGGAATGGGTGTAAAAGGTCGAGTTTATGTATTAAAAAATGGATTTTGTGGGATCACATGCCGGGATACCATGCAAGGGATTATTGAGGTGAAAGGTACAAAATGATGCATAGTGGGATGGGCCTAAATACGCGCTCCCTTAGGTAGCTGTGTGTTCTAGGGCCACTTATGATTGATTGTAAGTGAGGAGATTTGGGCTGTTCAGTTAACACAGTGCAAGGTGAAAGTTTAGCATATATATTATTATGCGCGTTTGAACCAATATGTGTGAACATTGCATTCATGAATGAGAATTGCATAACTAGCACTATCTCAGGAGCAACTGGGAATGAGTGTAAGTACACAGGTACCAAGGCACATGGAACTTAGACACTTGGGAAGATATTGGTGGGAAAACAATAACAAACTACCCTTAGGGCACTACATAACTATCATTACTAGATAAGCATGAAATTTATTGCCAAGTGGTATCAGACTAAGGCTGCAAATAGCAAGCCGCTCTAGGCCATGCATTGAGAATGAATGGCTTTCAGCTTTCACACAGTGATCTACATTGGAGGACAAACAGACCATTCAGAATAACTTTGCCTACCAACACAATCCCAATGGCCCCCACAAACACAAAAAGGATGAACAAAATGCCCCAAAACGCAACCATCTGCCTCAGGAAAATTTCAAAATCAACAACAGAATTTTCAAAGAAATTGTCATTACTTGCATACTGCGATTTTCAAAAGAATGACAAGACATGAGAGACTAGTTTATGAGAGAACATGGGTTGCCTACTTCTAATTTGCTACGTGATGGACAATAGCCTATATTATATTATAGGCTAAAAATCTAAGTGGGAACTGCTCATAAAGGTACCCTTTTCCAACTGAAGAATTTGGCAGAAAAAGGGGCAAAAAACTGCAGTATTCAAATATAAGACTCTCCATTCAGTACGTGTCTTGTAGTAAGTTCCGTAGGGACAGTAAGGAAAATATTATCGTTTTTGTCCTTATAAGTTGCGTCTGGCCGTATCATTTGTAGGAGGGGTTAGGGAACTGTATTTGTTACAGACATGCCAAGTATGAATTTTTTTTAATAGTGTAATCAAATAGGATCACCCTTGACACAAACATCTGAAAATTTCATCAAATGTCAGGACTTGAGTCCCGGTTCGTTGCATGACCCAGTTCCGTGCACTTGCTAGCGCGGGGATGAGCATGCGAGGGTCACAAGTTTTGCGAGATCAACGGTGCTAAAAAGAATCAGTTTAAGGGACACATTTTACTATAACTTTGTTATGTCTAGTCCTAGTTAAGTAAGCAACCTCTCATACTACTACAAACTTATATATTTCGGCGATCCTGTCGTTGGGTCCACGATCATATATAGGGAAGAAAATAAATTACTTTTCCATCAGATGTAAGCTAGCCGACAAGGTTAAATCGCTCGTTAAGCTTTGCCACCAAGGTTAATTGTTGGAAGGAGGGCAGGGTTCGATTTAAGAGGGGAAATTATGGGGTAAAATAACAAGGTGAAGACAATTTGTGAAAACTTAGCTTTCTCAAAGGTTTTTGGCTCGAAAAAACCACTAAAAAATGTGTCTGTTTTTATGTACTAACCTTGACGACATAGCTAGATAATATGTGACTAGAAAACAAGGTTTAAATTGTTGGGAGGGCGGGCCTGTGTATCTGAGGGAAATTATGGGGTAAAAACTGCAACACGGTTGCAAAGAAATGGCCGCCACTGTGATAAATCATGGAACCAAAACTCCGAGAAAAGCGAGCGCTCATTGGTTGATTTTTTTTACCCCAATTTTCCATCACGGTCTTGATGGGATATAAAGTCCGGAAAATTCACAGGGGAGTATGAGACGACTACGAAATACGGGGGAATGAAAGTGTTTTTGTCGAGAGTAATGGAACTGTGTGAAGCACTCGTGGGCTAGCGTGTCAACAATCACAGAACAATAAACGGGGACACGCGCTGCCATAAACATTGATTTGATGCCGCACATTTGCCCAGAATGTTCAAAGGGAGGGAAAGGTCCAATGTACCCCCCCGACACCAAAATGAACAAAAATCAGTCCCCATTCCACTAGCAGACAATCTTAAAAGAGGGCGACACCTTTGATGGGGGTTATTAGAAGTCAAAATGGGGCCTGGTTATTTTTTGGGGGACTTCTAAAAGATGATTCGGTAGTAAAAAAAAACTCAATGGGATCAGCAACTACTAGAATACAACCCAATTGCATATCGGCCGCGTTAGGGTAATGATGGAAATAGTGAAAAATCATAATTCATTTATTTAAAAAACAATATAATATCTACCTAATATATACCTTATCAACTAACGAATTGTGATCTTTCATAACATGCAGCACGATCGCGCGTTGCATGTTGGGCGAGCTAACCCTGGGTGGTCCATTCAGCGGTCCCTTGATAGCGCGATAATTATTACATGCTGAGCAATATCTCACGAACACGACCACGAGGGGGTCGGCCACTACTGACAGACGCTCCAGTGTGTGATGCTCTAAACGTAACAACATTACTTCAGTTAAATGCTACGTGTTAAAAACAAAACAGGATTTATTCAAAATAGTTACAGTTAACATCAACAGAGTCTTAAGTATTTTTAACAGGCCATCAGATGACTCATATTTTGGCAAGGTGAAGGCTCAAATTTAAAAAAACTCAAAGGGAGAACTTACCGCATATGCCGCCGCCGGGGCACATGCGGTTGATCTTTCTGAGTATCAGTAAAATTCGCATTTGATTGTAACTATGGACACCAACCACTCTTTCTTATTGAAGATGACGTGCTATACAAAATTGTTGAAGGAATTTTATAGTATAGTCATTGTTAATATTATAAATATTGTGACCTTAAAATTATGTGTGAAATATGTGACATAAATGATTACTTCTTTGCTATCTTATGAAGATAGTTTGGGTTATATTGGCGATTGATCTCTCTCTCTCTCTAGCTATGCCAATATATTCAGAATAATTTTATAAAATTTAATTATATTCAATTACGGACTGTCATCTCTCTTCTCTCTCTATAACCTCTATCCCCCTCCCTTCTTTTGTATCCCGCACTTTACCCCCTCCACAAGTTAACGCTCATCCATCACCCAAAAGACCTTGACAAATTACATTTCACCCAGCTGTTGCTCGTTCGATTTCTTCCTGCCTTTTTATGTCCTTTCTGTTTTGCCCAGTTTTTTAGTTACTACTATTCCCTTTTTTTTTCCTCTCTGGATTCCTCATCCTTCTTCCCCCTCAACCTAAAAGCCTATGTTCTTGCTTCTTCTAATAATAATAAAAAAATTAACATTTATAAAGACATACAACCAAAAGTTTCAAGCGCGAAAAACATGAAAAAGCAAAATAGTTAAAATTGGTAAAAGAAAACAAAATAAATACATCTTAAAAGACTGAAGTAAAGAAATTAAAAAAGTGCAGAGGTTTTAAAA
>JAMKCH010050323.1:0-11105 GCA_023653785.1 Ophioderma brevispina
GTGGTGGTGTAAACTAGGGTTATGTCTTTCATAAAATGACCTTCTTATAATATGTGAAAAGTTTAAAGTGAATGAGGTGCAATCATTTCTCATGGAAATTTTTGTTCCCAACCCGTCCATGAGCAATTTCTCACATATTATATTGCACTCGAGAGTACATTGACAGAAAAATAAGAGTTATTATAGATTAACCCTGATTTATACTGGGGTCTAGAGTTAGATGCTCTTTGAGAACACTAGCCTTTAGAGTGTAATGACAAAGCACTTCTACCCATACTCAGCCAATCTGAATATTCTTATCTATTCAAATAGATAGTGTGTCCCCTGACGTTTGACGTCAACTGTTTCTTGTTGCATTCCCGACTAACGTTTGATCATGATCGCCTTTAAGTTTGTGTGTATCATCTATGATTCCAAGCATAGATTCCTACATATAGACAACTCACCTCAAAAGAAATCAAATAGACTACAACAATTCAGAAAATGCAAACCACAAGCCAATTGGTGCTTTGAATGGATGTGGCCCGTCATGGGTGTTCCACATAAAAAAATCAGAAATTTTTTTTATGAGTTTTAAAAAAAACTTTTTATTTTGTTAAAATCAATAACTAATGTCTAAATTTAGGGACGTTTTTGGCGACAACTGCCTGCCAGAGGTCTCAATCAAGATCTCTGATAAATTCTGTAACAGCATGCATAAGACACTATCAGTGATTTATCCAAAAGTCAAAATCCTATTAATTTGCAGGAATAGCTTAAATGTGAAGGAAAGTTTGGTAAGATTTTTCATAAGTGCTTTTTAGCAACTGAAAAGTTACAGAAAGGAAGAAAAACGGCATGTTCAAAGATATGAATCTCCATGCAATATGTGGGTTGTCGTAAGTGTCCGTACGTACAGTGATGACTAAAATTTCTGATTTTGTCCTTATATTAGGCGGCTTCTGGTCCGATCATTTGCAGGGATGTTAGGATACCTGTACTTGTTCAAACATGCAAAAATCTGATTTTTGATAACTTTTTTTTGATTTTCTGATTTAGCAAATCACTGTTAGTGCCTTTAAGTAACTTACTGCCTTAACTCCAGTAAAGGCTCCTTAAAAACATTTTAAAATTCCAGCCCTTGAAAATTTGGTGACCATATGCACCTTGTTCTAAATTTCATTGCTTACCGCCTAGTTGTCCCTATCCATGGATACTTCGCGACTCGATTTTCTTCTGACCGCTTCACACTGCAAGTACAAATAAACAAAAGAAATTTAATAAGATTTTTATGAAACAATCACATATGTGGCTATTTAAAGTTATAGTTTTTCCCAAAGAATTGGCTTTTCACAAGTATGGATCTCAAGATCGTTTCCTTTCAAAACACTTTTACTGTGTATCCACTTACCTAACAGATACTAGAAACATCCAGTATCTAGGATAGTTACAAATACACACACTTTTTGATTATGTTGGAAACAAAATCGCTTTACAGATATGATGCATTCAGTAGTTCATACTTCAGGCAACATTCACTGTTACCAAGCACAAAAAAAGTTGATTCACTTTAGTCATGAGTTAACATTCTAAGTTAACCTTTCAGCAGGTCAAGAGAGCAAAACGAATAAGCAATACTTACGTACGGCCCACTTCAACTAGCATATTCTAGAGACTTAAACTGGCGCGGTCTACCTCTCATCAAGAAACTCTGCATGCCCTGTATGGCATCCAATGCCGTTCCTGAAAACAAAAGTAATTTGAGCACCATTACCGTCTTAATTCTGCAATATTATTGATGGTATGGACAAGAGATCACAATACAAAACACTTATACACAAAATGCCTAATAAGACCAGCGTCGTAATGCTAATGTCATATAAGCATTTTAGTGTAAATCGACCTAATGGGGGAATCTCTTTTCGCTCTATCCACTGCCCGCTCCGCTTTAGACCAAGGGTCCGGGTTTGAGTCCCGGTCCTCAGGAGGGGGCCCGAGAAGCAAGTCACTGGTATAACCTCAGGAGCAATTAGATATATTAGAGTCTGTGACAAATTTGGTGGCAGCGGTGGCCATGATTGACTGCGATTACGTACCTTGTATCACGGAGGCAGGCGTTTAAGGACGAGATGTGCCTTGTGAGGTGGGGATTAATGTCACGAGTATAGGACATGTTGTGGAATAGCCCTAATGGTGAATTTCTCTTTAGCATCTATTCACTGCACACACTCCGACTTTAGATCAATGGATCCCGGAGTTTTAGTCCTGCTCTCGTCAGGGGGCCCATAATCAGTCCCTGGTATTACTCGGTGCGTAATTAGATATCTTAAGAGTCTGTGACACTACAAAAAACCCAGGGAAAGACCAACAGTGGGAATTGACTGGTGACAGAGCAGCCTGCCGATCCCTGTAGCAATGTTCCAATCACGTTCGTTCATCCCCAGCTTCAGTTTGGAGCTCCCGCGGTTGGGAATCTTGCGAGCGCCTCAACAGCAAAGGAACATAACACAGCCCCATCATGCAGTGTCACACAGCAACCAGCTATGCTATTCCTATGCTATGTACCGATGACATATTCAGATGCATGATTGCATGCTCAGAACAAAATGAAGTCAGATGCAATCGTCCAATGGCGGTGCCCGTGGATGTCAGGACAAAAAAAAGGCCAATTTGCTGAGAAGTCACAGTCAGAGGCCTGCTACACCCCCCGTTCATCAAATTCAAAGGCTCTGCTCTACGCAGTCTGAATCTCACTCAAGTAGGTTGAAGGGACTGCATAGCAGAGATGAGACGGTAGCTCTTAAAATCATTCCCCTTGGGGCTTGTGTGGTTTTCCTTCCCAATAATATCACTTGCTTTACACCGATCTTTGTTGTCCTTCACTTCGCAAAGGCAGGATGAGAGGAATTCCACAGCGCAGTAAGTTAGTTGCCTCGATACTGGAGTTATGAAGGAATTCTGGTGATTCTAATCTGGCCCTGGTGCCTTTCAGACTTAGAATTTTCAGAGCTTCTCTTTTTGTTCCTCCAAAGAGAATGTGCCAGAATGTGTCTTCCAGAGCTTGGACACTTTAATTCATCATTGCCGTTGCCTTTAGTCAATAACTTTGATACAAAATTTATTGAGATCTATAAGCAACTCAATCAGTTGGTATCAACTCCTTTTTCCAATAAATTCCTTTAATAATCAAGCACATTGATACAAAATTGATCGAGTTGCTCACCTTCTACAACTCTATGACTACCAACCAATCAGTGATGGTCGAGTTCTTGAACACAGCCGAGTGGACAAGCTCCTGCTACTGCACTCCCATGCTTGACCACCATGATGATTGGTGTGTTTCATCTTCATCCATAATGGATGGATAACATTGCCTCATCACTGTGGAAAGCACAGTAGGAAGCAGAATGGCTGTCAAAAACAACTTTTATGCTGTGGCACCTGGGAGGATGGTGGTAAAATTCACCAAATTCCCTGTCCCATTTTCCCTGCTTCCGTAGTACATTTTTTAAAACATGTCTCCATTACACTTTTGGACAAAAATCGCAAACCAAAAAACATTGCCCCGCCTCCTATAATTAGCCCCTTTAAAAAATTCAGGTACTGCCTCTGCTTTTATGCATACTAACTGATTTCACTGAGTTTATTTAAAGCGAGAATGGAATACAATAGTTTATTACTTCTAGAAATTATTGTTGATTTTATTTTTGTTCACACAGTATCTTATGGTACTGCTCTGTACTAAATATTTACTGCATCAAAACGAAAATCTATTTCATCTTCCCACACGTTGGCTTTAGCATTAAGGTGACTATTTTAGTTCTATTGGCTATTGTAATTAAAGCCACTATCAGTTCATTTTTTTTCCACCTCAAAATGCCCCATTTGTCTGCCTAAATTGCCATGTTAGGTTAATCAACCCCTATATTACTCTTCTTTATGAAACACAGACACTAAAAACTGCCTTTAAGCGTCTGAAGATGCATTGATGCTTGTTTACTAATAAAAGTCGATTTCGACTTTATTAGTACACAAGCATAAATTGTCCATTTCTTGACAATACGGGTGTTAGGTTAGCCACTTTAGGAGACTTTACTACAACCAATGTCCAATACACATTGCAAAAAAATGGACTTTGATGAAAAATCGGTGTCATTTGTTTACCATTTTGAAAGAACTCACACACTGCTAGTGCCTTTATACACACAAAAAATATATTTCCCAATCTTTGAGTCCTCCTTTAATGGGGCTATGGCGTGTCTCTAGACTTGGTAAATCTTTCTCTTACAGTTTTTATTTTATTTTGAAGCACTTTATTGGGAATGCTCAGCAGGTGGAATAAGGACTTTCACAGTTTGAGGTCAGTTTAATATAAGGGTCATTTGAGGTCCCTGTGTAAAACACTTGAAATGCTGTTTGCAAATAAATATTTTTTACCCAATTTTGCTTGGAATGACCCTTCCAGAGGGGTGGGTCATATTAGGTGGGATCTGAGGTCAACTATCCAATGTCTTTGATGTCATGTATGCTACTTGCATAAAATGGAATGTTTAAAGTTTTCAGATAATCCTTGAGTGGTAGGTCATATAGGGTGTTCAAGGAATGAAGGTGCAAGGTCATCTTGGTTTCGTTGGGTCTTTTCAAACTTTATTACCAACACATAACCAATCCTAAACACAATGCACATACATTTTACATAAAGAGAAAATATACAAGAAAAGTACAAATGCACACACACATGCCCTCTGCCTTTCCTCTCCCGATCCCCTCAAACTTGATCTCTCCGTCCTTCCCATAACATCATCTGTCACAACTCCATACCAACACACACACTCTTTCCCATCTCTCACTTTAATGTTACAATCCTTTATTAAAAAGGCATAGCCAATAATCAAGCTTGTTTTGACTCATAATCGGACAAGACGAAATCAAAAGTAGAACCTTTTCCACTTAATATCAACATCATTTGAAATACATAATTATCCCCTTCTGTGGAAGCAATGTCAACATCCCAAGTTTTCCATGGGGGTGGGGGTGGAGGGTAGTATAGATTTCAAATCATGGGGCTGCACCAGGGTTGAAACATTACAAATGAACTCATATAGGTTAAAAAAACTTATTTTTACGCAAATTTAATGCTTAAAACCCGTTTTTTTACCGGAAGTTTAAACTCTCAATGGGGGGGTGGGGTGCCCCCTGCCACCCCTGATGGCGGCCCACCCCTGTTTTCAAATGGAAAGTCCATTGTATTATATTTTACCGTCCACGCATAGCAGCACTGAGGTCTTCTTCATTACCCGTCCTGGTGTCACCATGACCACGGAGGTCAAAGGCTACAACTCTGCACTTCACTAGCCCTATAACAGTTGACTGAAAAGATAATGGACTGGTTAGAGATTGCCTAGCATTGGTATTTTTTTGTATTTTGGTAAATTTGTTTAAAGACACAAATCATCTATTTATTTGAAAAGGGGACCTGCAATTTAGAGAAAAATACTTTTTTATAGGATAGAGATGCAATGTATTTAAATAAGTTTCATTTATTTTCATATTATGCTTTGCAAAGTGAAAAAAAAACCTCTTAGGCCAAAAAAAGTTTTTGTTTTCAGTAGGCCATTTTTATTTCAGAGCCATTTTAACCACATTTCGTTTTTTTTTTATTTGATGAACTGAGAATTTTTTTTTAAAGACAAAATATGCCTCAGAGAAAAAAAAATCATTAAAAAAATATAAGTGATCCCAAATCAATATTTTTGTATTATAAACTCATAATTTGACAGTAAGATGTGGTTTGAAACTTTTTCAATTCCCATTAGGCCCAATTTGAGCCATTTTTGGGGGAAATCCTTTTCAATAAAATAAAATAAAAAACATTTTGCATTTAGATTTTTGTGCTACCTAACTGGCTGGAAACAAATTTTGCCTTACTTTATGCAGACTGCTGAATACATACCGACAACAACAGCCCAGGCACATCGCCGATGACCACTCCATGTAAAACATCACCACAGGCCCCTCACTACCAGCCTTGTACACTCGAAACACGTATAAAGCCTTGTCAAGGAATGGTCAAGTATGTATTACATAAACAATGAAAGTTGGTGACAGGACATGTTATCTTATTTTTTTTTTAACCTGTGTATGTCAGTATTCTATTTTTGTGGGGAAATACAAAAATCTTATATGCCCACACCTTATAAAGCCTCACAGTTCTATTGACAACTGTAGTTAAAGGAACCAAGGCCACCATTTTGTAGGACCATGCGCATGTGTAATGGTGGTTTCATACTTCATTGACAGAAGTCAGCCAATGCTAGCCTTTTGCATCTTTTGTGCACATACACATACACATTGCAAGAGCATGTTCTAAAAGCTAGCATTGACAGACATCAGTCAATAAAGTATGAACCCAACATAAAGTGTTGCAGTGCACACAAAAATGACCTTGAAAGGTTGTTTGGGGTGTAACAGGTGTTGTAGTTGCCAAGATTTTTTACCGAGGTCTACTTGGCATAAAAACACAGCCAGTGCTTGGGAGTTTATAGTTCAAACCACTAATTGCAGTTTTTTCAGAACTTGCAGTTCTTCTGTTAGGTCCTTCAAGCTCAAATCATAGACACTGACTGAAAATAGACTTCCTCTGCTTCTTGGTATGCAGATAACCAAGAGAAGTATCCTACATGCTTTCATCATCATTTTAGTAATTGCTGCTTATATGTTTTACCACACCTTTCAAGAATCTTTAAGGTCCAAGTCCCCCAGGAGTGGACTCTCCAATTTCACTGGAAGTCATCAAAATTTTGGTGTCGGAAGAAAGCAACTATACTTCTCATTTACCCTGTGAAATCTTAGCACTGAAAGTTTACTTTGGATATTATGAGCAAAAACATGTCCCATTTTGGTCGATGCAATATTGGTCTTACAAAGTATACTATGGGGCTTAGAAAATCCTGTTTTTAGTGCTGTATCAAAATGGATCAAAATATGGGCGTGAAACTTAACAGATGGGGTATGCGGTCAAAGTCATTTAAGCAAGAGGGAAATTTTATATAATGTAATTGGGCTATCCCCCTTTAACAAAACAAATTTAGTTAGCAACCACCTAAACATTTTCCCCAGACCAAATTAAAAGCCTAATCAGTAAGAACATTTTGCTGACCATCCAGGAATTCAAACGTGAGATTCTCATTGATTGATGACTAGAAGTAATAGTTGGATGCTCTACCACTGCAACTGGGGTTAATTAATGATCAATGGGAAAAGCAATCTTTCATTTCAGATCCTAGAAATTAATATGTTGCACAAAATGCTGCAGTAATTTACCAGGTTTCCCCGGTGCCATCATCAGAAAATCATGGAAAATTTTTGCATCGCACATTGTGCCATGCTTTAATTTGTGAATATGCATTGCACATGGATAAAATTGGGTTGTATTTATATAAATTACTGCATAAATTGTACCCTACTTATCTTATCACAGGAACCAGCTACGGCCAAAGGGGAAAAATGTTTGTTTGCCCTTTTCCCGATCCACCCAAAATTGGGCGGGTTGCGGTCAGCCAAATTTTTTTTTTAGTCCAACGAAAGTGTACATGCACAGTATCCATTGAAAAAAACTGTGATGGATGTTGAAGACAAAAAAAAAACTTTCACCCTTTCGCAATTTCATCACACTCACTCCTGGGAGAGTTGAAATCCCTTGAAAGTTGTCATTTCACTCTTTGAAAAATATTGTTGAGAGTGAAGTCACTCTCAATTTTCTGTTCGTATGCACACTTCGGACAGATTTCATTCCCTCTTCAGATTTTCAATTTCACTCTTGGGAATGTCCCCTCCAAGAGTGAATTACCTTGAAGAAAAATGGAGTGAAATTATTTGCCTGTTCTCATAAGGCAGATCATTATGACTATACCCTGCACAGACTAGGCTACTACGATCTGTCAACAACAGGTGCGGATGCGAGTGGGAGATCACTCAGTGTAATGGGTCCAATTTGAATAGTAAAGCTAACTGTGTATCATCTCCCATTTGCATCAGCACATATGTTCATTAACAGATCTTTGCAGTCTGGTCCCAATTGTGTAGTCCTATTGATTTGCTTAATGAACTGGGGCTCGGTCGACGGGTGGAGAGTTTGTCAGCTACCCTCACCTGTTACAAATACATGGTATTGTGGTTTAACTTTGGACTAAACAAAATTGACCACACCGCTGACCCCATCAATTTTTTGAAACCGGCGGAAAAGGGCAAACAATCCTTTTTTTCTTTCGTCATAATGACAAACTTTTTGCTGTTCTATCTTTGGAAACTCAAAGGATATATTGCAGTCATCCACTTTGACATCCTCACAACTTCAAAGTAATCCTTCCAAGATGTTGGTTTGAAGGTCTCTCTTTCTACGAATACCGCCTCCTCCTGACGTACCAGGTCCATGGCTCCTATTTCAAATATATTGAGTTGTAGAATTAGGTAAATTTTTGATAAACATCTCAGGGTCATTCCTAGTCCATTAACTGAAACCAGAGGGTCAGCAGTAATTGAACACTGTTACCTTATCATTTAACGGCCCTCTGATTCCAGGTAGTAATCATTGCATGGGAATGCAACAGATAAAGAAGGCAAGAATTTCCACACCAGAGTGTAGAAACCAAAACCAAAGTTACCCAGCCCCCTCCAACTTTTCATGTGAAGAAGAATCTCACATACCTTCTCTTCCATATCTGTGCAGTTTCAGGCTTGAAAAAAAAAAACAACAAATTACGATTTTGGACGAATTTTGGGAACAGGCATAATCGCACATTTTTCCGTCTAAGTCCCAACCGGATGAGCAATACATGTTTAAAGTCACACCCTGGTCCTACCAGGGTCATACACGTGACCAACTTACGAGTATTATGGTATTGTTTTGGAGTGTTTTGAACGCGACTTAAACGGGTTTCGCGGCGGTGTCTGGCTGGAACTTGTGAGAACACACGGTAGTATCAACGGGCCAGTCAGTTGATTAGAGATCAATCAAGATTTTTTGTGTGCTATTTTGGACTAGAGAAGTAGTAACGTGAAATCTTTTCTGAATGGACGAAAGGAGGGTAGATTTTTTGTTTTTAAACTAAGAAACTATTTGGGCGCCTCAACAATTTAAATAACATTTGGTGTTTCATCATGTTAATATCATTCATTGCCAGGTAGATAGATCTATCCCCCACGGGCATGATTGATTTTTTGAAAAGGAAATCTACATGTCCACTGTAGATGAGAATGAAATTAACTTATCAAAAGCAATTTTTAACAGCAGGTTTTACTGTTAGTTGAAGGTTTTCAAAAAAATTATTAAAAAAATGCGATTCCATCAATGTCCAGCCTACTTTTTCGGGTGTTTTGTTAAAACGAGCGCAGCAACGATGCATGCAAACCGCGCTACAATTTTTATAGAACAGGTGCGGGGAGCTTAGGAGGGGCCAAAAATGACATGAAAAAAAATAAAAAAAATAAAAAGAATAATGCAAAAACTATGTTTTTTCCCCTTAGGCATTTAAGTGTTAAAACCGATTGTAAAACGATTGTAGGAAATCAAAGCATATCTAATTTTGTTTTTCACTACCATTAGGGCCTATGTCTACATACCAAAGTTGAGATTGTTGCCGAAAAAATCCAGAAATAACCAGGGCATATAAAATCATGCATGCCCTAAGAATTAGATTGCCCTGGGCTTCTTACTGTATTTGGTTGGAAACGAAAAAACAAAACGAAAACAGAACCACCATTGGCTTACACGCTTATTCCGTTAGCCGGTGTGCTGAGTGTATGCGGAAATTAAATAAAAGCGTCATAATCCAAGGGTATCGAGGTTCACCGTCCAGGGTTTCCTCTGACGATCGTGCCCGATACTCTTTTTGTCGTATCGGCCGATTCCACCGATTCCGATCCGATGGTTTGTCCTATATGTTAAAGATCGACAAAACCCCTAGTGAGTATTAGTAGGAGTGGCAATGAGTGTTTCAACTTTTTAAACTTATAGGAATTGGCGACGATGATAGTAATTAACAAATCTGTGTGGTCCCATTTGTTACCAAGTTTCCGATGAGTATTTCTGAGGAGAAAAAAGGTTATCTTTACTACCAGAATGTGTGTTTAAAAATATAAAGTACCGCCAATCAATAAGCGCATTGTAAATTCCCGCAAGACCAACTCCTGTCCTGAGAGTTCACAGAATATCAGACCATCATGACTCATTTTAAATTGAAAGATTCATTTATGAGTAATTGCATTTCAAAATGATTGCGTTCAAGTTTAATAAATCCAAAACTTTTTTTTACAATATACCGTAGTCGATCGAACCGGCCTTCACGTGCCGTCCATCCCCAGGTCAGGCCGTCTACAAATGACTAATTATGCTTGACAGGTGTGAAGGACATGTGCGTGTACAGCTATAGTACTGCAGTTTACATTGCGGTAAATGGCGAAAAAAAAAAAATTATTTATTAAAAATTTCTTGTTTGCAAGAAAAAATTTCACAAATCAATTGTATTCCCATTCTTCATTATTTGTATGATTTTTTATGATTTTCCCAGTCATTCTGTTTAACAGATTTTTGTCACGGTAAGAGTATCCCCCCCCCCCCCCCCCCCCCCCCCCCGCATTCAATCTCAATGACGTAAATGGGATTCCCGGGGAAAACACGTGTTTAGAGTCACAATGGGACAGCTGCAGACAGAGCATAGCGATTGCATGAGCTGACCTGTTACCTAGCCCGCCTCGCAAGGGGTGAGAAATTCATTGACCTTGCTGCTGATGATCCCAGTATTCTTTTATTGGATCATATAATCAATGAGAGCATGGATAGAGGAGTAGCTAGCGCCACATGGCCTTTGTGGATTAGCGTTTATTATGTTCTAAAGCAAATGATATCATTCTAACCACAGGTCCACAACGCGCGCTCATGTTTGGCTAGTGTATCAAAAAACTACGGCGGTTCGGAAAGGATGAGCTTGCATATTACTGAGCCTAATTACGTAGCATACTAGCAGTGTGGGAAAAGGTTGTTTGGTGCTAGTACAGAGCCACCCCCAACCAGCACCCCACAGGCCACACACTACAGAGCTCTAAACTACCGATGACAGAAAATGTTG
>JAMKCH010050324.1:0-10823 GCA_023653785.1 Ophioderma brevispina
CATCTATCATGAGAAACAGAAGTGGAGTTGTGTGCCTTGCCTGCACTCAATCATGTGTTCTAGAGACGGTCAAAAAGCTTCACCAAACCTCAACTTGACGAATTGTGTCAAAGGTAAGTAAAACCACTTAAAGCAATAACAGGCACGTTTTTGAAGCACACCCCAATTTTTCAAATTTGAGATTTGGTGTGAGTTTGTGTTGGTAATTGTCTAGTAACATACTGTGAATGGTATGATTAAAAGTGTTGTACTTTGAATTGTGTAATTAGAATCACCATTGTAATTAACGCGGAATGAAGTGCCAAATTCTGTACGTCATTGTTGAAATTATGCCGCCTCATGAAAATGACCTCTAACTTTTCTTGCCTGAACCCATGGGACAACTAATGGATGAACGAGGCCACATACTGTACATGATTATTTCCCCGGCTATTTCAGAGGGAAGTGCCCTTTCAGCATCCGTTGAATTATTATCAGATCTCCGTATTACTCTATCCTAATTACAAACGTTCTTTTGTGCTAACGCAGCATGTTTGATCTTTACCATTCACAGTTATTTTACCTGGCCAGTTAACCAATAACACCTGTGTAAATTCAACTTTTTTGGAAAATTGGGGTGCTCTTCAGCAAAAAAATTGTTGAAGATAACCTACGAGCGCTCTCTATCTATCACACATTTGTCCCCCCCCCCCCAAACACTACCCTGTGCCTCTTAAAGGTGCAACAAGAGATTCAAATAACAGGTGTCCCCCCTAAAAATGTGAATATTTCTGTCTTCTGATTTTTATACTGGTTGTAAGCTCTCTAGCAAAAATATCCCCATCTGAAAGGATTAGCTTAGACTTGTTTCTTTGGCACAAAAATTGTGAATTTCTAATTTTCGTATAGGAGCAAATATAAATCTCAGCCTGTGTCTTTCTATTGAAGTATAAAGGCAATATACAAATCCCCTTTTGGTTTTCATTTTAAGTTATTTCTGTATCCAAATAAAAGATATGGGATTCTATGAGTATCTTAAGAATCTATACGAAGTAACTACATATCACAGAAAATTGGATGAATTTGAAATCTCTCGTTTCACCTTTAAATGGGCCATGGTCCGATTGCTAATAGCTTTATCCCAAGAACCCCCCTGATTGTACCAGAAGTGGTCAAAATTTGGTATTTTTCTCATTTACCTTGATAATCTTAGGATGTTCGTTGGATGTTGCCAGGGGTAGGACCTGCCAACCTAACAGCAACGGCAATTCAAAAATGGCAATGCCACTTCCGGGTGTAGTCCGTTTCAAAGACTTAACCTAGAGGATTCTGCTCTTACGCAATCTCGAACGATACACACAGACTTGACTAAAGACTAGGCCTGTCACGAATATGAAATCTAAGACCGTTATTGGAAATTACACATTTGCCGCGGTGGTTAATCCACTAACCCGACGGATTTTTGGATGCCAATAATTTTTCTTAATATTATCATGATATTACTAAGATTTTTTGAACAAAGGTTTAGAGTATTTTTTAATGTCACTGGGACCGCGACTGCCATAGTAATGCACGTAACAGTTCCACAACTTACTGTTTGGAAATCCCAATGCCCAAATCGAGCCAATCGTGTCGAGGGCCCCCTGGTTTTGCTTCCCACCTTCTTCACTCACACAACAAAATATTCAAGCTTATTCAAGAGAAATAATTGAACCAACATAAATCTGTCACATTACAGTTACAAAGTAAAACATGCTTTATTCTTCTTAATGTAATAAATCACACGATTTGGCAGGCGCTACACAAAAGTTCTGTTCTGCCCTGGGACCCTTCAAAGAAGTGGGAAAATTTTTGTGAAATATGTGCATGAAGTGCACACACAAGCACATTTAGCCAAATTCTTAAAGCTGGCCCAGTAT
This sequence comes from Ophioderma brevispina, assembly GCA_023653785.1. Lineage (NCBI taxonomy): Eukaryota > Metazoa > Echinodermata > Ophiuroidea > Amphilepidida > Ophiodermatidae > Ophioderma > Ophioderma brevispina. The sequence continues at coordinate 1,899 of JAMKCH010050324.1, forward strand.
TTTGACACCTCTGGTGCAATCTGGGCCTGTATTGAACCTTTTTGTGTACATTTAGGGTGTTTTTTTTGTTTATTTTCGCCTTACTTTTTGAAAATTTTCGGGCAGTTGATCGATTTTTTTTTCTGGGACCTGCGGTCCCATGTCCTGGGATTTTGTAGCGCTGCAATTTGGAGTGGTGGGAGGATAAAATGTAATTATAGGCAAGAAAATAAAATTACCAAGGTCAGATCTTCCACCTGCCAAGCATTCGCCATCAGCTTACCAGTTTACCAGTTGCAAAGTTTGGCATAACTCGGGCATCAAAGGTTTGACAAGTTGCACAGCTTGGTTGCTTGGGGGAGGGTTGTTTTAAAATCGTGCTTGATGCTGTGTACAGTGCCTTATCATAAAAACGGACAAACTTCTCCCCACTTTTGTGGTATTGTGAAAATTACATCAAAATAATTAATGCCATCTTACAGTCACATATCTCCTCTTTCCACGATAGGTATTATTCATGTGCTGTCATTTAGTAACCCGAGTAATCTATTGTTTTTTGCCAATGGGACAAGATAGCTTGGGACCAGTTTCATTAAGGCCCACAAATCCTCTTAAATTTTCCCTCTGCAAGTGAATGGGATTGGGGTATTGAAACTTGGTCCCAAGCGCTTTGTCCCGAATTGTTGTGGCAAAAACATGATTCATCAGTTATCCATGACAGCACATGAATAAATTACCTATCATTGAAGGTATTGTGGCTTTAGAGATGGCACTAGTTAATGTTGGTATAATTTTAAAACAGATGAACCACAAAAAAGTTTTGTTGCATTTTATTATACGCATTATAAATTATACATTTACTCTAATTTTTTTGAATTGCCGTTTTGTCACCAGGTTCTGTTGTAAACCCTCACAAGAGCATGCTGGGTCTTGGTAACTATGACGTCCACGTCCATCTGGCCGCCCTGCAAATAAGAATGTTATGACTGTCTGGTGGGAAAGCGAAGTATATGTTTTGGACTATTACGTTTCATTTTTAATTGGAAAAACTTACAGCTGCATGCTCCTGGCTTTGTTCTTTGTGGTGTGTCTGTCATACATTTACATGCAGTTTGTCACATTCTTACCTTAAAACAGCACCGGGGGTTTGCTGAAACGTTCCGAGATGCAATGAGAATCATTTTTAAAAATTTTTTACGTTCAAGCAATGAGACCAAGACACCGTCTTGGGAAACGGTCCGAGAAGCAATAAGAAGCATTTCCGCTACGCACATAGTGTTGAAGTCCCAAGAAGCAATGAGAATCATTGCCGACCGGTTTGACGGGTAATTGACTCTCAATTCTTCAGGAACGGGTTAGGGTTTAAAGTGGCGTAAAGTCGTTACCGGCCAGAATGAATGAGAATCATTCACCTTTCTCTAGCTGGGAAACGGTCGCGAAATCATGAGAATCATTCATCTTCCTGCCGGGGAAACGTCCGAGATGCAATATGAATCATATCATCTCCTGCGGGGAAAGGTCTTGAGGTGCCACTGATGAATTCTTCGCGCAGAAACATAGTTGTTTAAAGTCACGATATGCACTGATAATCAATTATCGACCGTATCTGATGGGGTATGCTCTCATGATTCCGGACGGGTTAGTTAAATTGTGCGTGAACTTCTTTATTGCAAAACATGGATCGAGTCATACTTGCCATACTTGTGTGGGGCACATTATACTGCTCTCACAGGAAAAGAATCTTGTGGGACACGCATGTTACTTCAAAAAAAGAAATTTAGGTTAAAAAGATATTTTAGAATTTTTGGCATTAAAGTGCTTTTGGGGGGGGTTTTTTTTTTTTTTAAATTGTTGTCATTTATATAGTACTTTACAAGGTATCAAAGCGCTTTACCTATATTCCGTTGCACTAGAATATGCAGCTGCTTACAAATACCCAAGGCATGCTAATACCTTGGGCCGGCTCCAATTGAAAATATTCCTAACAGCTCCCCATTAGCACCTGGGTGGAAAGTGCCTTGCCCTAAGTGCACAACACATTGCCTCAGCGGGACCGACCCAGGACTTTTTGGGTCATGAGGCGTTTGTTGTGATCCACTGGATCCCCATGTGCTCTTTTGGAAAAACGCCCAATTAGCCCAAAGACCCTTGCTTGAAAGTCTAGTAGGCCCTCGTGTGGCAAGTTTCTTGATGGACGTCCATGAGCATGCAATGCTTTGACAAGAAATGTGTCATTTGATTGTGATTATCAATGCCCCCCCCCCATCACCGCATGCATTTGATCCCACAAATTCTTAAAATTATTCACTTTACTCTAGTGGCAACAATATTGTGTTCAGTCTTTTATGCGCCCCGCCGACTGCGCTTCGGAACGGGGACTATGAAATGAAGCATCGTCCATCCGTTCGTCCATGATAAAATATAACCCCGTTGTTCCGTAAGGCGACAATGATATAACTTGGTGGAAAGAAGCGGGTTGATGGTTCTTGAACTTATTAGATTTTGGCCTAAATATGGTAATTAAGGGACATCTTCACGCAATTTACGAATATATTTACTAACTTCCTAAATCATATGATTACACCAGTTTCTATACAACGATATAACTGACCATTTCCCCGTATTTCACATTATGATACAAATAGATCAAAAAAAGAGTTCAGTGTAATGCCCCACCCCCCCCTAAAAATAAATATTACACCACAGAAAAATAACTAATGCTACGCTCACTTCATTTAAAATTGAATTAATTCAAACTAATTGGGACGATGTGTTAGATATTACTTCTGCTGATAAATCATATAACATGTTCATAATAAATTCACAATCTCCTTTACGATAAGCATTTCCCTAAAATTAAAAAGAAATCAAACAACGAAAGTAAAGCAAACCTTGGATATTACTGCGGAATATTAAATCATTAAAATTTTCTGTTTTTTTAAATACACATAAATTTTATAAAGCATCCCAATGATATTAACAAAAATAAACTATAGTCAAATTAGAATAAAATAACTAGCTTAATCAAGTCTTCTCGAAAAAAATACTACTCTTATTAAATTTAACTGTACCAAATACAGCATTAAAAAGACATGGCAACAATCAACATGTATCGGAAAAACTCCCAACCCTAAGGCTCCTTCCTATTTTTGGATGGCTCTGTCAAGATTTCAGACCCAGAACTCATCTCCAACAACTCTTTTTTCGCCAATGTTGGTCCTGAACTTGCCTGTAAGATCCAGTCCTCTTCTCTATTTTCTGATTTTCTTGTGATCCCAATTCCAACTCCATATTCTTCAATCCCACTAGATGAAAAGGGTTCTTGACATAGTTATGAAATCAAAATGCAAAAGCGCACGGTTGATAATGTTAGCCCCTCGATCGTTAAGCGTGTCATTCCTTTCATCTCCAAACCCCTTTACTACATCTTTAACCGTCCTTATCGACTGGTATCTTCCCCTCAGTCTCAAGTTGCGGAAGTCATTCCTGTCTTCAAAAGAATGATCCCCATGTCTTCTCCTATGTACAGCCCTATATCTCCTCTTCCATGTTTTTCCAAAATCTAGCGTCTACTATAACGACTTGAAATTTCTTCACCCGCTTCCACATTCATGATAACCAATATGCTTTCGCAAACAACACTCAACAGACCCTTGATCTTCTGTGATTATCTATACAAACATCTTTCTCCTAGGCTCTAAAATATCACACCACTAGGAGAAGTGGAACGGCGTCATTTTCCTTCTTTTGGCGTCAAATGGCGCCAAATGGCGTCATTTGGCGTCATTGACGCCAATTCTGGCGTCCGTGACGCATAAATGTGCGTCACGGGCGCTTCTGGCCTCACTGACGCCAATATGGCGCACTGACGCCAATATGGCGTCACTGACGCAAATATGGCGTCACTGACGCCATAATGGCGTCAGAGACGCCAAAATGGCGTCACTGACGCCATTTTGGCGCTGGCGACGCCATACATTCATTAGGGCACAATCCCCCCCCCCAATTCACTTGAAAAAGGGCATCAGAAATGCCACAATTCATGCATAGTTTTAGATTGTATCAATGCCCTATGGCTTGGGTGTGAACATTGTCTTTTTAAGGTAAACCCATCCAAAGGGATGGAATGTTGTCAATTGTCAATCATTGTTCTTTATTTGTGGTTAGATGAGGAGAGTTTTAAAAGGATGATCCCGTAAATATTGCTATTGTAAGTTGCAAATAATTACTGATATGAATAAATGTTTGCAGTATCAACCATATTACATTGGTTAGTAAATGAACCTGTAAAATCCCCAAAGTCGATCCCTGTGTGTATATCATATTTACGGATGCTATAGGCCCGCCGGCCCATGCGGCAATCGCGACAGCGGAGAAAAAACAAAATCGGCCTGCTACTTTTGTCATCAAATAGCAAGATACGATGGGTCTTATCTCAAATAACGGTCATACATGAAGATAGATTATTAAAGTATGAATTTTTACAGTTGATCTTGACATATGAACTCTTATTTGTAATTTTTGGAAAATTTTAAGAAGTGTGGTGAGTCAAGCAGGTTGACGTATTATTTTTGGCCCAGGGGAACCACCTCGATATATACGCCACCTAGCATCCGCTTTAATAAAACACATGGAACAAGGATCGCATTTTCGCCATCGGACTCGTTTTGCGGAAATAAGCGGTAATTTGCACTGTCTGTTTTGACATAATGGGGTGGTTTGGAACAATGCTCATTGCCATTTGCCTAGTAGAGTTAAAAGACCTTAATTTAAATCCGAATTTGTTATGTATTCAACCCCGGAGCGTTATGGAATATCGCCTCATAATGATTTTTATATCCCCACACCACAACACCTTTGGACTTATATAAAAGTGTGGTTGAGATTAACTTGCAGTTTCGATAGTGACAGGGGGTGGACATGCCAACCTAACAGCCACAGTGATTTCTAAAAATAATAAAAACAAATATGGTAATAAGATTATCGCGGGTAAATATAATGACCACTTGGACTGCAAAAATGATTGACAACCAAACCTAATACCTATTTGAACATAGGCGCCATGGCAATAGAGCTATGCGCTCTGTAGCCAGCGCTGCACATACGCCTAACCCCAAACCACCCCTATCACCAAACAGCCTAAACTAAAACACATTGCACATCTCGATTGCGTTCGATATTACCAAATTAGGTAGACATGGTTGAAAATAGGGCCTCAAGCTTAACGGTCTTTGAGGCATTCCTCGCAAGACCAAGTCTTCGCAGACCAAACTAATTATCTCATGACGATTCCATATAAAGGATTCCAGATGACGTCGCCACTCGTTATTGACAGTCATCCTGTTCCATCTCAATGACTGTGATGATGTGTCAATAAAAAGGACATTCATTGATTCACTGGACATTTATTTATTAGGTTATTTACATTATTTCCTTTTTTTGTTATCAAAACTATATTTGAGACGTCACATTATTATTTACGCTTTGTTTTGCTGGTATGATGTCAACCATGTTTTGAGCACGGCGGTTTTAAAAAACAAGTTTAACTACCAGAGGCTACAAATCCCATTATATGTGAACACATTTTATGTGTCTTTTGTCTATTCTCTCTCCCCGTTGCCATTAAAGCACCGCCAACGCATATTTTCCTTTTTTTCTGTTATCCAAACTATATCTGGCAGTAATTACTACTTTTCATAAAGAGACCCTGGGCAACATTGAAAAATATGCGCCCTCAAGATTTTTCAAAATCGATATTTTTGCATGGTGTAAAGCTGTTATATACATTAGCCTCACTTGAAATGATTAACAAATCAGCGTCTTTATGGTAAACAGAACTATTTAAAAAATAGTCGCCGGACGAACATTCATTCAGCAGACGACCGGAAATGGCATGTGAAAACAAGCAAACGATACGCTGTATGCATGTTTACCACAAATGTACACTGTTTGACCGGTATATAACCTTTGAGGTTTTAGTACAATGAGACGAGGTCTAGGAATTCAGGTAATAACCATTTGACACAATTAACAAAAGTTAGCCTACAAATAACTGGATGTCTTTAACCTCTTATCCGGAATTAATTTATGAAATAAGAGGAGCCTCGTAAGACTCTCCTGTTTTCTTTAGGGAGCTCACGGGGGCTCAATATATATTACTTGTCATACCAAAAACACAGGCTTTCAAGTAATAAGGAGCTCAATTTTTGAGCTCCTGAAAGTAATGCAGGAGAGCTGTAGGAGCTCCAGAGTATAGCTCTCCTCAGAAAATGAAGGTCGGCGTATTAACATCCCCTCATCTGGGTTTTGAGTTGTATTTACGTGTAAATGTATCTCTATTCTGCCAATGGCCTACACTATCAGTTGATGGAGCAAATTGAAGAAATTTCACATTTTGTGAAAATGGCCTAGTCCAGGTGAGGATCCAGGATTTCTCAATAGAGGGGCGCCAAATTTTCGGGCGCCCACAAAACTAGTCTACACGAACGCCGGATGCCACTGCACCGTTATTCTTAGATCTACATGGCGTTCTGTGCGTTAAAAAGTCATTTTTATAGGTCTACAGTGCACCCAGCGCTCTATGCGGCGCCCGTGCTCTGCAAAAAATAGAGGGGGGCGCGCGCCAGGTGAGCCCCCTCCTAAAAATCCACCCCTGCGCAGTCTGCCCTTAACTAATAACAATTAACATGACCCCAACACCAATGTGTGACAACGTAGGGTAGGGGCAGCACCATTAAGATGTATTTACATCCATAATTCAATAGGCAATTAGCCCATCTCTTTAAATCCACTCAATAGGATAATCCCTTATATTATATTATAGTTCGGTCTTTTAAATGCGGTCTTATGGAGGGGTACCTCTTTGAGTAATTGCAAATCCGTTAATTCCGATGTGCTAAATGATCAAGTAATGACCTTTAGGCAATGATGTAGTATGGTGTGTCTAATCTATGAGTCATTGCCATCGTACTCATGTTTTTAGCCGAGAAGTGAAAGGGAATACAACACCAGTGGCGTACCAAGAATTGTCAGAGCAGGAGCACGGTGTAAAAAGTTCAAAGCTTGCACATTATCGACAAACTTATCAGAAACTTTTTATTAAGTCTTGATTAATATATCAAGTGGCCTTGTTTACATAATCCCTGGCTACAATACATCATACAATGTGTGCTTGAGTAAAGAGTTAAGAGAAGCAGCTAGTATAACAACCATGTTGGTTGATGACAAGGAATTTTTTAATTTTGTGCCCCTGCTTTGACAATCCTGGCTCTGCCACTGAATGTAGACTTTATGCTATGCTGTGCATGTTTGTAAATCAAAAATACCGGTAACATCAAGTTATTTGTGTTTTCATTTGCAAAAAGTTTTCAAAGTCTGTGTATGAACTTTCGCACTCTGCCTATTTATTAGTTAAGTATTTAATTGGGGAATAAAACAGGAAAACTTTCATTAATTTCCTCCAAAGTTGGGTTTTGATGCAAATTAGACTAAAAATTCATTCCTTGTGTGATATGTGGGTGCCTATACAAGACTAACAAAATACAGCAAGTAAACTTGCGCGACCCCCCTTTCAAGTGGCAAGATGGCAGTATAAACAAGTTGATTAGTTGGCACAGCTGTCAGTTGCAGGGCATCAACATGACCTCAGACCTTTGACTATGGTCCATGACCTTTGCCATCGTCCACATATGAAATAACCCCTACTGCACCCCACATCTGATTGAAATCGTACTTCAACTTTTCGAAGACCTGAAAACGAAAACCTAACCAAACTGCAACATGACCGAAACCGACCTTTGACCTTGGTATGTGACCTTTGACCTCAGCAACATATGAAGGAACCTGTATTGTACCTAAGTGACCCAAGCTAGGTTGTAATCAAGACTTCAACTTTGCAAAGATCCTTAAAATGAAAACCTAACCTCATCTCAGATGACCTTTGACCATGATCCATGACCTTTGACATCATCCACATATGAATGAACCCCTATTGCACCTTGATCCCAAGTCTGATGTAAAATTGGATCGATTAAGCCCAAATTAATTGGTCGAGCTATGAGTTGCAATATTTTAAAACTCACAGCGAGACCAATCAATATTGGGCGTAAATCATCCAATTTTATCATCATCATGTTTTGGATCCAATATTTTCACACACTTGGACTCCTCAAAATGGTTTAAGTCCGGAATGTAGCGATGACGTCATCAAACCAAGACTTATATGGGTACAAAATCACTGGCCAGGCCAGCGACACCGTTGTAGCGTGCTATCCTGGGTCATGGGACTGGGGCCCCAAGGGCCCTGGGTTTGAGTCCCACCCGAATTTGTGACTTTTCTTGTTCCACTCTTCCATCACTCCTTCAGTCCCTCCCGGGTGGGGAGGGAAACCAATGTGGGGTTGGGTTAAAAGCCGAGAACTGCGAAATTTTAAGTAGAGATGTTTCTTGAAGTATGGGCATATTTTAATTTAAACTTTTCAGGAAATTTAGGGATATTTTCGCAGAAAATGGGACGTGCGAGTTTGCAGGGATTTCTTGTGCAAAAGCGACCCATTAGAACAGCACATCTCTGTGTCTTAATAGACATGTGAGTTGAAAAGGAGGATCTAGGTGGAGCTGTAGTGTACAGACGCCCCTTATAATGTTTACAAATGGTTGATTCTGAAAATTAGTCTAGCCTTTGGATGATTACTAATGGGACCTGCTTTCATACCAAGGCCTGGATTACACAGGGAAAATAAACTTACAATATGGGTAAAGACGTAAATTTTGTTATCCTATCACCTCATTTTTTGTTTATGGTTCACTAGATATGCACAAGAAAAGGTTCTATCCAAAATATCAGTTGATTCTGACATTTACGAAAAATGCAAATTTACAAATTTCTTCCAGAGTATATCGAATTTGCACATGCGATTAGGCACACATACTATGGGCCAATGGTTC
>JAMKCH010050325.1:0-10468 GCA_023653785.1 Ophioderma brevispina
GTAGCAATATTGATATCAGATGGAAGGCCGTATTGTTCTCATGCCATCCTGAAATTTGAGCCCTCAAATACTTTCATTCCCAAGATATAAAAAAAAATGCCGATTTAGTGGTTAACATCAATATCAGCACAGTAATGAATAGGGCTCTGCAATAGGCATTATTGCTTTCTACCATCAAAACCGCAAGTGTGTTTCCATCGGTACTTGATGGCCAGGCTCTCATAACACACTAGAATAATAATCGGAACAAGATCTTTAACATGAGGGTACTTGAATAAACTATCCAGGCATAGTTTATTTCAATATTTCTGTTTCATGCCTAAAGATGCGATTGGACTTTAAAAATTCATGTGAGGGCTATTGCATGTCTAAACCTGATAACCATAAAATATAAAATTTGATGTTGCATTGAACTCTTCAAAACAATAGTTGAACGGAAAAAAACAAATCGCGATAGCAATATATAAAATTATGTAACTTTTAGGCTTTAAAGGTGCATGCAGCGATTTGCATAATCAGGTGTCCCTATAAAAATGATTATCCCGATATTTGTGTAATGAAACTTCCATAAAAAAATATCCCAATCTGAAATTAATAAATATAAAAACACTTTTTCTTTGGAAAAAGTATGCAATTTTAATTCGGATTGCGAGCATCAATTATGAAATGCAGTCTATATGTTTTATATTGAAATATCAGCAAATCAAAAATCACCTATGTTTTCACTTTTAAGACATGTCTGTAAGCCAAGTACATAGGTAAGAAATGTATTCAGTGTCTAATCTATATGAAATCACAACTAAATTATACGCCTATAGAATGACTTGAAATCTCTGTGGACTTTAATTAACCTTAACTTTAACGAAGGGCTTTAATAGGCCAGAAGCTTGACACAGGATTCCAAAGTCACCAATGATTGTTAAAAGTTGAACAAAACCATTGAGGGGTACATTCATGGCAAAATATATCTCTAAATGGCTCATACAATTTCAATCAGCGTTTTCTACCGAGATAGAAAGAAAAACATGTTAATGCCTAATGCTAATAACTAAAAAAATTCATTACACTTTAACATATTAAAAATAGCTGTCTGCAAATTTGGAATTCTTTTTGTTACATACTGACATCATAAGTGCAGTTAATTAAAAAGAAAAGTATCAACTGCGCCACATAACACCCTAGTAAATATACACCATGCTAACTAATTATATTAACTTGTAATTAATCACACAGAGACTAAATAAGAAGATCATGATTGTTATGACGTGTAAATTGATTCACGCCATCAGCCTGTTATTACAGCAACTCCCTCAATATGAGTTTTGTTGTAATTAAAGGTAACGGCAAAGTAATCAAACCAGACGCAGGCATTCCACTAGTTGAAATCCACACGGTGACGATGACGGAAGTCAGATGATATGATATAGCGAGATATGTTATGAAAACCATTTGGGATAAAATTACCATAAACGGTTGTGTTATATATCATGTGCAGTGAACTTAATTGATGTTCCTTAAAAACCAAAGTATAAAGGGGAAACGAGAGATTTAACTATCAGTTGTCCCTAAAAAATCGAAAAGTAATGATTTTTGCCCCTGTGATAACGCTTTCATAAAAAATAATCCCATTGAAAAAGGATTTAAGATGAGAAATGTTTCTTTGGTACAAAAAAATTTAAATTCTAATTTCGTATAGGAGCAAATACGAAATTCAGCTAGGTTTTATATTGAAATATAAGACAAATCAGAATCACCTTTTCCTCTCTTTAAGCAGTTCTGTAGCCACATACAAGGTAAAGAATATATGAGTATCTTGTCTATATGAAATTAACTATTATGAACACAATAGTGGGGGCCTCAAAAATCTCTCGTTTGCACCTTTAAATTAATGCTTTGCATGCTGCAGGAAATTGCACGCAACCCAAGCTGCACTATCTGTTATATCCAATACCACGGGCACAGTTTCAGTTGTATTAAGATTGTGAGTATGAATAGGCAATATACACATGGCATTCTGGGTATTTTGGTTTTAAATCAATTAGATTGGACAATAAGGTTGATCACTTTCTATCATAGTTCACTGTTGACAAATTGGTCCATAATATGTAAAACGCTGGTTTTTAGATTAAATCCCTTATGCATTAGTGCAGGTTCCCAACTTTTTTGCCTGTGACCCATTTTGAAATGATTATCACAGGGGACTCCCGAACTCTTTACAACACTTTCTCCTTGCGTTGTCATTACTCGGATTTGCGCCCAAATCTACCAATCTAATGTTCCACACACACAACAGAGCAATGTAAAACAATCAGGTAAATTGAAAAGGGGCACCTTTGTTTTGTGAATTCTTTCCTACTTTTTTTGCGAACCCTTCCTAATTCACCGCCGTGACCCTTTGGGGGTCAGACCCCCAGGTTGGAAATGCTGATTAGTGTAAGGCATGTTTGTTATGCTTTCCTGTGCAGTATATGGCAACAAAATTTGTGTTATTTTTCTCATTTTTGACCGAGAGCTACCGGACTTTAATGGGCATCTGGCCCTAACATACCAGAAAACAAAATTGAGGCAATCAGTAACCTCTGACCTCATAACCTCGTATCAGAAAACCAGTAGGAACAATTTTGGGTGGGGAAAGGCAGTAGATAAACAGGCAGGGGGCTCTGCCACCCAGAGCTTGAAAATCATGCCAATCAGCGGAGTCTACTTTTGCGGCTCACTGGGAAATTTTCACCGGCAACCAAGGAAAACCTGCCTCAAACCACCTCCAACTGGGATAATCTGCCTCAAAACCAGTTCCCACCCAGAGAGATTTGGACCAGGAGAAAAAGCTTGAAAATATGCCAAATCAGGCCCTCTGTGCCCTGCCACTGGGAAATTTTCACCGGCAACCAAGCAAACCTGCCTCAAAACCACTCCCAACTGGGATAGCTAATCTGCCTCAAAACCAGTTCCCACCAGAGGCTTTGATCAGGAAGAAAAAAGCTTGAAAACATGCTAAATCGGCCCTTTTTGTATGCTCATGGGACATTTTCCCTCCAACCAGAAAATCTGCCTCAACCACCTCCAAACTGGGGAAAATCTGCCTCAAAGACGGGGAATTTCCTCCCGCTGATAAGTGCCATGTTGCCCATGGGTATGAAGTTAGAAAGTCAAAGTGATCTATTATACCACCAAACAGTTCTTTTCAACTTGTGCTTTAGAAAATTAAATGTAAAATTGGAATGTACACAGACCCCTTAAAAACAATCAAATTGATACTGGTGATTGGAGAGAAATTAAACAAATGTTTTGCCAAATGGAGGGATTCTAGGGAAGCAAACACTTGTCGGATCAAAACATTGATAATTTGCCAATTATTTAAATCAGTCCAATTGTTTGCACTTAGTTACAAATATCGCCATATGTGGTCACCCAATGGACATTTTGACTGTTCTGTAAAATAAGCACAAACAATTAGACCCAAACAGCAACAGATCCTTGCGATGTACTGTTAAAAGAGACGACAACCTACATTCGGAGATAGCCAGCCCAGGAACATCAGCATTTAGCCATTAGTTAAAATTACTTACAGGTAAAATAATACGGATATGGGTAATGTATTTCGATTATTTGAAATGCTAGGGTACACCACCAATGTGAATATGTATCAATCTCTTCCTAGTCGTTGTCGGAGCGGCGGGTTGGCGGGGGAGACCAGTCATGCATGCATGTGTTCAGTCAGTAACAACGAATCAAGCACAGTGTCATGCGTGTACGGTTATTGCATCGCATATTCATGGCTTTTTCCCCTGTATCCCAGAAAAATTAACTATCTGCGTCTATGTGGTGAAACGAGATCCTCGTACAAACACCGGGAGCATAGAGCTAGCACTCCAATGTGTTAGTGTAATGGAGAGGAGGTGTGGCATAACATTGCTACAAATATTTACATATACGCACGAGAAATTTCTGATTTGGGAGGACGATTTCTCGTGTTCTTGGTGGATATACATGTAATTAAAATGTAATATAGCATAGGTGGGTGGGTGTATTGTTACACGACTGAGGCGGGAACTTGACAATACAGAGCTCTGTTGTTTTGGGGAGAAGTTGAAATCAAGTTCAGTTGATTGCTGTTAATTCTAATTAAGATCTGTGAACAAATTAGCGTGAAAATACAAAAATGTTTTTTTAGCCCCACCCAAATATGGATAGAAATAGGTGTTTTATCATCTTTAAAGTTATTGCATGTACATTTGTTTGATAATCAGTACTGGTTGTGTAAAAAAAGATTTTGTGTTCTTGAATGTACAGTATTGCTTTTTTTTTTAAACTTTGTCATGGTTGAAATGTTAAATTTGAATGATATTATTTAGCCAGACTCTGCTAGTTTGGGCATAATTTCCACTTCTGAAACGCCACCGTTATCAAATTTCACAAAGCGTTGAAATTGAAAATAATGAAATATTTGATCCTGTTATTGTGTCATATAAACCAATTGAGCCATGACTGATACCCGAACCTAAATCTCCACCAAATCTCTATTCCATGCTACCCCAGGGGAGCAGCCGAATTAACATAATTCGAAAACAATCGTCGAGCCCATCACATGAATTATGCTTTTGCCGGTAAAGCTATTAGGTATCAGGATGTCCCCCGATGATACCCGTCGCATCACTCTTGCGCTGACACGGGCCGCAACGTGAAAGTAATAATCTCTTCTGATGCATATATTGGACGAATGTGCTCCTAGCAGTTGCAGTTTGAGAGCTTATTCATATCGTGGCGGTCCCCCCATTCCGGCATCATTGTGTACTACTGCAGTGGCGAGTTATCAGAGGCCACAAACAAAAACAAGAGGCAGGCTTATGCATAGCCTGGATAGGCCTTTTTTAAATGCTGGTTGTAGGGGGTCGAGGGCTTTGTGTGCCTGAGAAGGGAAAATGAAGGAAATAAATGGATGATAAGGCGTGTTATTGTTGTATATATATAGAGCTTGTTTGCGCAGGGCATGGTGTTGTACTATTCAGGATGGAAAAGCTATTACAACAATAGCATGTGTGATTGATAACGTCAAGTGTGTGGGTGTGTCCTCTCTGTCGTGTTCTCTGGTGTGGGTTGTAATGTGTGGTGTATTTGAATGTGTTATAATTTGGTTTGTGTGTTTATTTGTGTGGTCTATGCCGCGGTGAATTGTGTGTTTCGCTCCTGTTTAGTTTGATGTGTTGTTCTGTGTTCGTTTTTGTATGTACACGGGTGTCTCAACAAGAATTACACCCTAAACTATAGGCGGACGATAACCCCTTCCACAACGCTAGATCACTTTGAGAATTTAAAAAGAATCATAAACCCAATTACTTTTTATCATTTTAAATGCTAAACATCACTCGATGCGGTTCAGTAGTTTTTTTTTTTTTTTTTTTTTTTTTTAAGAATAAGCGATTATGAACACATGTCAATGGCCACTTCCCTCAGTTGGCTCACAATAATGCAGATTTGGTTGTTAACTATCGCTGATTACTGTGTATCTGTTCAGCGATTCTTTCATTCCTAAAAGAATCGGCTTTGTTTAATATTTGGTGAGTTCATGCCATTTGGTTCGTTTTATCTAGATAAACAAGTCCGTGACAATTATAACAACAATCCAACAAGAAAAAACAAAACATGGTAAACTACAAGAGATCATCTTTATTAGAAAACAACACCGATTATTAAACTGTAGAAATGTGAACATATGGTTAGCTGAACAGGGGGTGGCCACTGCAGAGAATGAATATGAGAATTTAATCAATACAATAACAGGTTGTTGATAAACTGAACAATAAGATTATTCACAGAGTTGTATTCAAATTAGACATCTTATTCCAATAAGATGGTGGATTCTACATTAAATAGAAAGGCTCAGATTTGAGTGCAAATTCAAAAAATTCGCGTTTTAATCTATACTTGTGTTATATGTACTTGCACGAGACAAGATGGGTGGTCAACATTTTCTCGCCAAAATTTGTGGTTCAGATATGCCGAAAATTGGTTCATAAAAATTTACTCTGGTTAGGCAGGAATTTAGATTAAAATTTTCACAGAAATCTCCTTGCAGAAGAATGTTAAGAAGTACACGTACCGTGAAAACGGGTACAAGTCATAATTTGAACAAGAGTCGCTGTGGAAGGCAGGAACCGCCCGAACTTTACAGAACATTGCAGGCATCAGACGGAGTCTTTCGTCTAAATCCAAGGACAAAGCTGCAGCGCTTAGACGTAACAATGTGCCACACATTCCACAGATCAAGCTTAACAGGATTACCAGATTGAACCGAAATTTGACAGGAATATGATTATTTCTCGACCTGTTCGTCTGAATCACTGTATTACCAAAAACGTGGAAGGAAGTGTCCATTGACATGTGTTACATAATTGTTATTTCTTCAAAACTACTGAACCGAACGAGTGGTTTAAATTAAAATATTGAAAAATAATGTGGTTTCTTAAGATTTATTTTAAATTATCAAATGGGATACTCACTTTTGAAGTTAATGTCACCGATAGTAGGGTGTAATTCTTTCTGAGACACCCTGGTATTTGTCTCACAGTTAGAATACCATGTTTATTTGTATTGAAAGTGCTGTATTTATCTGTGTGTGTGTTTTAATGTGTGTTATTTGTTGTGTTGTGTTTTAAGTGTTGTTTTTGGTTGTTGTGTTTTTAAGTGTGTTTATTGTGTTGTGTGTTACTGTATTCTGTTGTATTTGTGTTTTTTTTTTTTTTTTCTTGTTTGTGTCTGTCTTTTGAGTGTATTGTAATTAAAGGTCCATGGCCCGATCCTAATAGCCTCGTCCCCAGAAGCCCAGATTTAGCGGAATGGTAACATTTTGATATCAGAACCGAAGGAAAGCTACCTATTTTTCTCATTTACGGTGAAATCTTAGAGCCAAAGGATGTTTACTTTGGAAGTTATGAAATCGAAAATGTGCACCCTATTGGCGACCATATTAATTTACACGAGTACTCTATGGGGGCTTACAAAATCAATTTTTAGCTCCACATCAAAAGGGATGAAATATTGGCGCACAACGTACATGCTGGGGGTTTGGGGGAAGGTCAATACCTATCAAGATGAAAACCTTTAATTGTATACATATGTATGAGTATGCCATTGAGTAGAAAGTAATAGTAGTTGTAGTTGCAGCAGAAGCAAAACACATGATGAGATGATGATGAAGGATTATGATGAGGAGGGGAGGAGTAGGAGGGGAGGAGGATGATGAGGAGGAGGATGAGGATGTTGAGGGGTGATGAGGAGGGGGGTGGCAGCAGCCCCAGCAACAAAAGAGGATGAGCAGGGGCGTCCCCAGACCATTTTTAATGGGGCGGGTTGTGGAGTCGTGTTGCGAAAAATATGGCCGGAGGATTCACGAATTATCAATTTTTCGGCGCGCTTCACCGCTCGCAAGTTAGACCCAACATTTTTTTTCACAGGTTCGAAATTCTGAAGGGGGCGGTCCTTAGGGGGAGTCAATCACCAACCGACGTTAATTAATCTCTCCCGCAATGCAACAAAACAAAAATAACTGGCAGGTGGGGGAAGTCAACCGCCGACAATCCACCCATCAATCA
Source organism: Ophioderma brevispina (assembly GCA_023653785.1). NCBI lineage: Eukaryota > Metazoa > Echinodermata > Ophiuroidea > Amphilepidida > Ophiodermatidae > Ophioderma > Ophioderma brevispina. Next base: position 7,593 of record JAMKCH010050325.1, read on the forward strand.
GTGCGACCGACATTAAGCCAATATCGCGACAGTCAACATTTTGCCGACACAATTGCAAAGGGGGTGTCACCCCCCACCCCCTCCCTCTGGGGCACGGCCATTGAGGGAGAGGAGTAGAGTTCAATCATAATGAATCCAAAGAGAAGTGATCATTGGACATCTTATTTAAATATAAAAATACAAAATGATATGGAGATATTATTTTTAAGAATATTCACATTACCAAAATGATATGGAGAGATTTTAGTGGGACGGAGGAGATTTTAAGGATACAAATTTCTCTCAATTGCACTTGATCGTGGTTAGAACACTAAAATGTTTCGAAGGTTATTGGTACAAACAAGAACAAACAGAAAAGCAAAAACAAATTGTTTGGACCCATTTCTGCTAGTAATCGCCTCATAGGAAAAAAACTTGTTTGATTTCTGGAAATGTCCTTGTTGTCTCTGTAAAAGACCAATATTGACCAGACAAGTATCGCCCCTTACAAAAAAGAAGTTCAAAATGATCTCTTACCTTTAAGCAAGATCATTCACTTAAATTCATGACATTAATTAAATCTTTGCCATATGCATAGGACTGCAGAAGCAGCAGTGGCATTGGGACATAGTCCCTAAAATCCTCAAATCTCTGGTACTAGGATTTGAACCTATCTATATACCTTAACATTTTCTTAAGCACCTGTGGAAATTTACACAATTTTTTTAAAGGCTGATTAGTATTTTGAAATAAAATGATTTTGGGTATTAATTAGAAATAGTCACCTAGAACTAAGATAGTCACCTAAATGCTCAATTCCAAGTTGAGAGAATCAAAATTCGTTGGTTTGTGTATGTAGTAACATGTACCTAAGGATACCGTGTTATGGTCTGTGTATAACAAAAATTCCGGATCTGGAATTTTAAAATAAAGTTGTGAATTTATATGAAGGACTTCGATTGAGCTTAGCTATTTCACCGTGATTAATATGTGGACAAGCATTATGGATATGCAAAAAAACAAACAATTTGCTCATAAAATGTGGAATGCCATTCTGGGGAAATCTCTACCTTTTAATTGGTTCACACATGTTTCAATGCTCTTTAGACTGGTTATTACACGGTGCATATTGACGTTATTTCGATGTTAATGCATTGCGTCATACCCCATTTTGCTACATTCGTGTGCGCTTGCCAATGTTATGTCTCGTTGTGTTTGGTTCTTTGCATTCAATGAGTTATTCGATTTTTTCTCACTGGGGGTGGCAGTCCTTCTTCTTGTATTTGAGCCATAAGGATAAAAAACCCCATTCGGTTAAAGGCTTTACTTTCAATTATAAATCTGTCTAAGATGAGAATTGGCCTTGTTTCTCCACTAAAATAATGCACTGCCTAGGTTTTAATTTTTGTAAGAGGTACAGTCCCCAAATCGTACATTTTATTGTGGAGCGCAGGCCTAGCGGTTAGGTGCTTGCTTGTGTGCAAATTTTCCAAAACCTCCTGGTTCGAATCCCGTGGGGACACTGTGTTGGGATGGATTTATCGGGTATCATTTGGATGACCTGGATATCAGAAATTGATTAAAAAAACAGGAGTTACGGTATACGCTTTCCTCATGGTTCTCTTGGAATTGACGCAAATGAACACAGTGAAAAGCATCACATCCTTCAGAAGGGATGTTTTAGCCACCTCGGTCACCTGTGTACAGGGGAGTCACAACTGACAGCCCAGTTACATGTACATCACAGCCAGTTTGAATTAAGAGTAGGGTTCCTGTTCACAATCTCAAAAATAGCATTTAGATTGGACAAATCAGGAAGAGCGAATGAAATTTGTATTTCACCAAAATTAACATTTTTTACGGGACACACTGTATGAGACTTTCTAGCTCATAAAAATACAAAGTCAGCAATCCATGTATTTTGCCAAGCCCATATGGTAATAAAGTTACCAATGTCGTTGCTGTGAAAGCATGAAATCCCAACCAGATAAGTGACATACGGAAATCATAGACAAAACGAAGGTTTTGCAGAAGGCCCATCTGCAATAGCTGCATTAGTCAGTTGTATTGTTATTAAGTGTTATACTGCCAAATCTAACCACCTGGCAAGCTATTGCAGATGGGGCCTTCTCCTTCTTGCACTAAACTCTCGAAAAACAATTCATTTGTTGGTTTGATAAGCAGATTGAGTACAATCTATTTTAGAAAATTATTATTAATCTGGTCCATACATGTGCTGTCTCAAAAATGGCTGGAAGACCTACAATAGTTTATGTAAAATCCTGGTTTCTTGGGTCATGTATGATTATCATCGTGTTCCATATGGAGTTATAAGGTTTCTTGTATTCAAAGGTGGATATGATGCATGGGAAAAAATGAAAAAAGGTCTTTGTTCCAACGATGAGATGTATGCGCGTAAATGATTTGGGTGTCAAAGAGCAAAATGAAAAAAAGGGTATGTTTTTTTCTTAACCATGACATTGTGCTGTCCCTGTTTAGGGTAGGCAAGACCTATTATTAAGCAGAGGTCAAAAATCATAAAAAAACTATAAATGGGAAAATAAAGCAAAGCAAGATATAAAGGGTGTATATTAACATCACAATGCATTGCTTACTGTTTAGAGAGATCAAAAACAGACAAAATGGTGGGTAACAGGTCACTGTAGGTACACATGTAACTATTTGCTCAAATATTTAGGTACTGTACCTAAAATGACCTGTTTTGGAACATGAACAACAGGTCATTTTAGGAAAGGTTGTACCTATAATATGCTCCAAATAGGTCCACTGTACCTAATATGACCTGTTTTGGAACACGAACACAGGTCACTTTAGTACACGTGTCCCTATTATGGTCAAATAGGTAATGTACCTAAAAATGACATGTTTGGAACCCG
>JAMKCH010050326.1:0-13814 GCA_023653785.1 Ophioderma brevispina
ACCAGAACAACGCTACTTTAATAAGAATGTCAGTATTGTTTGTAGATTTGCACTTTGGCATGAACACATTTTCCAAAAATGGGCACAGAAAGAAAAAAAAAAACATTTCAGACAATCCAAAATTAAGATTGCTATTCATTTGTGCTTTAAAAGAAAACCTTCTATCCCAAAACAACATTTAAAAAAAGGGCCTTGTAAGGCATAAAATTCTGTTGCTTTCCACATAGGTTGTTTCTTTAAAGTTGTTATCTGTGACAGTCTGTAATATAATTTGAACTGGCCAAATGTTGAAAATACACTTCACACCATTACATTTATTTATCATGGGTTTAATACATAGGGAAACATTAATTTGTACTGTGTACCTATTTTCTTAAATTACATTAGAGAGATTTAGTTGTGATGTGTAGTGTATGTGAAAGGGTAAATTCTTTCGTTTGACTGATCCATGAACAAAAGAATTCCACCTTTGTCATGCCTTGTGCAAGGCAACTAAACCTTCTAAGGATCTCTAATTCGAATGTTGTGGGACCAATGGTTTGTTGGGATTAAAAGGTGTGTGTTATAATTGGAAGGCCTATCCCCAGTTCTAATCAAATGTTGTTCTGATTTTGATATCATATAAAAGCGCCGTATTTCTCCTTATCATTGTAAAATTATAGCCATCAAAACCATTTATTTCTTTTTACTAAGTATTATGATTTTTGGCCCTACAGCAGCAAGATGTTGTATGAGCCTAAGTTTGTACCACTGTCCTAGCAGGTACTTGTTTGTTTGGGAAAAACAGATCATTAATCAGCTGTAACTCGTTAACGTAAGGATCAGCCATGTACAAACATAGTCAGATGTCATGCATATTAATTATATTAAGTAGAAAACTTGCATAGTTCGGACCAATTTCTCATTAATCCATTCTTACTCTTTAATAGATTGTTACATTCTCTTCAAACTTGGTGATAGCCTTTTCTCATGTGATGAGAACTGGTGTTTTATAGTTTTGTGTCTGATTCCATGCATACTAATAAGTATTATAATTAGCTAATTTATATAATTGACCAATTATCATTAATCCATTCTAATTCTATTCATATGTCATGTCCTCTTAAAACTTGGTGGGATTATAGCCCATAATGTGTACTGAATCTGATACTCTGTGTAGTTGATTGTTTCCATATCAAAGGTGCAGAAAGAGATTTGAAGGCATCCAATTGTTTTATAAAAAGTAGCGATTTCATATAGAATAGGCACTTAACAGATTTCTTACCTTGTATTTGGCTACAGAAATGTCTCATTTGCATAATATAGACCCAGTGTCTCATTTATCCACTCTAATGCCGTAACAAAATGTTGACTTCCAATTTGTTTTAAGTGTTTGACAAACCTTACTGATTCATTATGTTCCATATAATTCTTGTTTGAAATTCTATCCAGTGCATGTAAAGCTTGTCCCAGAAGTTAGCTGTAGTTATTGATAAAATTGATCAAATCACAGAATGTGTGTACATATCCTTGAGTAGCTAGCATTCAAAAGATATCAACATTTCCATCAGAGAATAACCCAAATGATCTATGTGCTATAAACACAATGGCCGGTATTCACAAAAGAACATAGTCCTGGCTTAATTCTTAGTCCAGGACTAAGTCCATCTAGAACGACCCTTTAATTTTTTTAAAAGACAGAATATGAAAGAGAAACATTTTTTAAATACGTAAGTTCTCGGCTTTGAGTGTCTACCTGTACTTTCTCTTTGTATTTTCAGCAGAAAAAGCTACTTTAGGAAAGATGATAAATTTTTAGAGGTCCTTCTAGTAGGACTGGACTAAAAGTTAAGCCAGGACTAAATTCTTTGTGAATACCGGCCAATTAGTTTCATGGGGTGATTACACTACTCATTCTTCTTACCAACATCAATATTATTTGTGTCACTTCAGGTCATGTTGGAGAGGAGGGGGGACCAGCCTCTTTATTCTATTTTATTTATTAGACTTAACAATGTTTTGGAACTTGAGTGAAGTATATTGTTCTATAAAACTGGATCTTGCAACTGAAGAAAGTTTCATAGAATATGTATTAATTAGCACTTGTATTATTGTATGCTGTCCATATTTCAAAGGTAAAGACTTACAACAGACATTTCTATGTTATCTTTAAACCAGGCACAGAAGCACAGAAGTTCCAGTCATAACAACATTCTGACCAATGCCCGCAAACTAGCCCAGGCATGCCAGAAAGAGCTGCGTCGGTCAGCCATACAGTCGCAACGTCAATGTAAGGAGACACCGTACAGGGCTCGGCGTCTTACGCGGGAGATGACTGCGTACTGGAAACACTATGATAAAGTAGAAAAAGAACACAGGAAAAAGGCTGAGAAAGAAGCACAAGAACAGAGGAGATTGGATGATGAAATCAGAGAGGTCAGGTTATAGTGTGGGCTGTTAATTGTGTAATATTATAAACTAAATGGAATGGGGTACTTGAATTATGTTTTGATGGGGCCTGAAAGTCAACACCCATTTCTAAGGGTCATTTTCACCTAAAAATGGCTGATTTGTCTGTTTTAGGGTCAGTGAAAATGGTAACTGGTTTATGCGGCATGTCCCTGTATGCCTAATATATGTAAGTACTTATTTCAAAGGAATTTTTGCAATTTGTCATGCACCTTCATGTTTGCTGCATTAAATGAAATCCGTCAAATGACAACATAGTGCTTATATTGAACTATCACTAAATTCAAATTGGCAATAAATTGTCAGGCAGCAAGCAATCTTTGATAAAAATTCCATCTTTTGCAGTCAGTTTCGACAGGGGGACCTCGGTTATTTTTTGTTCCATTGATATTCCTCTACACTTCAGTAATATTCATTTCATGTGGAGTGTTAACTGTTGAATAGATTCAAGTACTGGTTCACCTTCTGGTTCAAATTTTATCAATCGAGCCCATTGATGATGTGTTGGTGTGATGTCATTCGGTCGCACATGTATTCTTGAGAACCAGTAATCAGTCAATTGACAACAGCAAAGTCAACAAATTTTATATTATGGTTTATTGCTTTTTAGGCCAAGAGAACTCAAAGAAAGCTCAACTTCCTCATCACACAAACTGAGCTGTATGCACATTTCATGAGCAGCAAGCTAACAGGTGAGGGACCAGAGCAGAAAGAAATGATCTTGAGTCGTCTTGAAGACAACACTCCACAGCGGCAGGTTAGTGTGCAGGGAGGAGTGTTGGGGATGTAGAAGGGGAGATGACTAAGGTGAGTGAGCGTTATAAGTTCCCTAAAGTTAAAATTCTCCTCTACATATCCATTTTAATCCACAAAAATACCACATTGTGATTTATGATTTAAGACCCCCTAACCACATAACTCTTGTTCCAGTCATAATTGTTTAACTGTTTAATTTTCTCTAAGTGGAGAAATTATGAAACAGGACAGCTTGGAGAATGCTACCTAGTTGCTTACAGTAAGCATAGAATGAAAGAAGAGAAGAGCGTTTGATGCAGAGATGGGCACGGTCAAACAGAAGCAGTTGTAAGTAGTATACAAATATTGACTGCATGAGGGCAAATGGTTGCAAATAAAAAATGAGGTGACTGGAACAGTGGGCCTACAAGTAGGCACGGTCTCCAGTCACAGTACATTGCATATGATGTGTATATTTAAATTTGGAAATGGACCGAATTCCTAATTGCAGCATGCAGGAATGTGCATCAACATTGATTAATCCTAACCCCACCTCGGTTTCTAGCCTATCTTCCCGGGAGGGACTGAAGGAGTGAGGGAAAGAGGGAAACAAGAAAAGTCGCAAAATTGGGGTGGGGATCGAACCCAGGGCCCTTTGGGCCCAGCCCCATGCCCGGGGATAGGCACGCTACGGCGGTTTGTCACTGGCGGGCCAGCGATTTTGTGCCCATCATTGAGTCTTGGTTTGATGACGTCATCGATACTTTCTGGACTAGTGAATTTTTCCTCACTCAGTGCGGTGAGCTTTTGTGAGGTTTAGTTGTGTGTTAGGGTTAATTTTAACTATAGTATAGTCATTAAAAACACATTGACTGGCAGCTGACCAAAAAAAATCACATATACAAGTACCCATTCAACCTATTAAGAGCTTTTGAGGACCAAACTGTTTTTATTGACCCATAACAATTGACTGTTCTAGTGCTCTTCTTTTGCAGTTGGAGTTGACAGTGAATTTCAGCACCTGACTAACCAAATCATTAGTGGTGAATCAGGAGAATCCTCGGGCCTAAGATGTTTAATGGTCAGTGAAGGAAATCAGCCTAAGAGGACTGAACGGCTGGTTTTAAACCTCCTATGCGTGGTATCAATGGTATCTAGTGATTGAGATGGGACTGGGAAAGACTGTTCAAAAGTAAGTATTGCCATTCTTTACACATTTAGCAAGAGGTAAAGAAAAGGAGATAATATCACAAGCCACATAAGAAAAGTTTGATCCACACATCCGCCGCTAAACCTGAACGTATTGATATCGATTTTGTTTTAATGAGCTTGCTCCTAGCTTGCTTAAGGGGCAAGACAAAATTACCGTAAGTAAACAACATTTTTTTTAATGGCATGGAAGCCTTTAGTCATTTAAGAGTATATAACGTATGCTGCCAGAATTGTTCAGAGGGTGGCCACTGTGTACTGTAATATCTGCGATTAAAAGGGCGGAGTCTATGGGTTGCCTCATGCGCGATTAACCAATAGGGACGCCTACATAATCGACAAGCCAATCGGCATTCACTTCCCGCGTTGATGCGCGCCCACTCGGAGCACGGTAAATAACTCTTGAGCAATTCTGGCAGAGGAGTATAACAATATAACAAGGCCCAATCAGCCAAAAAGGGAACACTTTTGGTGATAGAGTATAAAGTGTAAGAATATTGCTTGAATATTGTAGGTGGACTGTGATTATTATTATCTGGTGTTAAATTTATTTGCTTTCAGGGAATCAGAATATCTGGGGTCCATTTCTAGTAATTGGCCACAGCATTACACTACACAATGGCAACAAGAGTGTGCCAGATTGTGCCAGGCCTCAAGGTAAGCAAGTTACTATTTAATCTCCTCATTGGACACACAGGTCGTGATGAGTGTATAGTCTGAGATAAAATAGGATTTTATAGTCAAGGTGCGTGAAAGGACTTTTGAACTAGGGTGGAGATGGGGAGAGAAGAATAAAAAAGTGTAATAGGGGTTAGGAACCCTGTGTGTCTGGTCTATTTTTGTGTGTTGAGTGACTCATTGACTGTAAATTCTGTGAATCTATTGCACTTCATTTTTTGTTTTAATATGGTAATTGAAGAAAGTGTTTTCTTGCGCTTATTGTGCGAACAAGCGTTCAAGAGGTGGGAACTACAATTGGACCGTGGGGATTTCACAAAAACTTGCGATGCATCATAAACCTATCTTAAGTCAAGCGCATAGTAAATAATAGGGGTTTCTAAGAGTCACTTATGATGCTGTTTGCTTATTCATGGGGTCTATGTTAGGTTGAAATCTTTGTGAAATCTCACGCAGGTGGTTTGGAACAGTCAAGTGGTTGTTTACCCGATGCGTTTCGAAACTGACTGTAATGAACATTTATAGATGCAAAACTCTGTACATGGGACATATAGCATATTTCAAACCCCCCTCCAAAGGACCAAGAGGCCATTCTGGGCCATTCCAATTTCCCATCATAGGAAAAGCAGAATCTTGTTTTTATTAGCATTTTACAAAGTAAATCTGTAAAAGTTAGCCCTCTTGGTAAATTATGTAAATTGCCACAAAGGCTTGACCCAGAGGACCCTTTGAAAGAAAGAAGCAGGGTTTCGCCCTAACCACTATATGAATATTATCTAATGTTAATTATTATGTAAGGACTGCCATTAATGTGATATTTGTTCTTGAAAATGTTTGCATACTCTTAGTAAGGGATCTTTACCAGAACTCAACCACTTAAATCATTAGATGTATCTTTGGCGGGAATAGTCCTTTTGTCGTACCTTAAGTATTCCTTGTAGACTGTGACATATTGGGGTTAACCCTCAAGACAGACGAATCCTGCGTAAGTTTTGGAGCCAGCGGCCTATTAACACCAGCGATGGTGAATTCCACATCCTGATCACCAGTTAGTTATCAGTTAGTAGTTCAAGATATCAAGTACTTCCAGCGTATCAAGTGGCATTACATGATCGTAGGGGGGGGACCGGGGGACCGCACAAAAAACAGCTATCAAGCGTAGTTCAAGGTAGGAATCATAGGAATCAGAGAACATGAAATACTATTTACTTAGGGACTAAGTATTAAACCCTGGTTTAAAACAATGTCAGTGTTCACACTTATTCTTCAATGTATACATTATATTCTTGCCATTGGTCATTGAGAAGGATAAATTCAATATATCTGCTTTTAGTTAAAGGAAAATATGTCATGATTCTGAAGATTTGGAAAATTTGGTATGGATGGAAAGCTTAAGTAAACGTAGTTACATATAAATCAAAATAGTTGAAAATTGCCACATTTCGTTGAGTATTTTGCCCTTTTAATTTCCGCCCAAGAGCTACTCGAAGAAAACGATCCGACAATCCACCACATCGCAGGCAAATGGTGACGTCAAAGTGCTGACCATCCATAATTTACGTCGTTGGACCATCTATCGCAGTGTTGCCACTTCAATAAAATTAAACACAACGAAATGAGAACAAAATATGTCATCTGTAACTTTTTTTCTAATTTATTATTACTTTCATTAACCATCCATATACAGTGTCAGCAATAACAATTCCGAGTCAACACGATGTTTGGTCATCACTTTTGGACGTCGCGAGTTGGGCGCTTTTGAATCAATGAAGCCGTTGGCAAAAAATCCGCCCGTTTTTTCGTTATGCAAAAAAGCAAAAATTAAAATGCCTCTATTTTGTAATTTTACATTCAAATTGTATTATTTTTTCGGGAAGGAAATTCGTGATGTATGTACACTATATTTTATGAATGCAACGTCAAACTGAGCTTGACAAAAATCTTGACGATATTCACTCTTCTAACCTAAAAAAACAGACTATAATTCAAAATTTCACTAACTTGCGAATGCTAGTAAATGGAGTAAATGGATATTTGTGGTATAAAGCCGCCTGGAGATTCATACTGAATGATGTAAAAGTAACAGTACACATCATATGCATAAGCCATGCTCTTAGAGTTGTATCACAAAAGAACCAACTAGAGTGAATGAAAATCTGTATCTGTATAGGATTTGTCCATCTGAAAAGGCATTTTTCGATTTTTGTGTTGGCCTGCACTAGTGCAGGGAGGCACATACTAAATCAAATTTTGTATGTTTATATGTGTGAGTGTTTGGTTACGCCTTTTTCAAATTGATGTGCACAGACACTGAACTCCAATATTGCCCACCAAAACTCGAGTCATTAGGGGCATCAGCCTTCACCAGTTAGGGTAGAGGTTAAAGGTCACATTCAAGGTCAAAGGTTCATTAGAGGTCAACTTGTACATAGTGTGACGGAAAGGGGGGTGGCAAAAGAGGCAGCACCTAGTGGTTCGAGCACATTTTTTGCCATATTGATGTCGATGGGACCACAGTGAAATATAGAAACTTGCCAAAAAATTATCCTTCCCAACTTTGCATTGTGTATTAAGTGAAATTAGCATGACTTGTAAATGATTTTGTTACAGGGTAAGGTGGAAGATCTGCTGGGTTTCAGCTGTAGAAACAGGTTACTGTTAACAGGAACACACCCATTACAGAAAAGCATGGCTGAGGTAAATTACGGTATTTCTAATTAAGCATTAACTGATTAATAAGCTTATAAAGTATTTAGATTTGAAGGTTCGGACTTGGTAGAATAGCTTGTTCTTTAGATTTGCTGGTTTTATCAGCATTAAAATAATAGTTTGCAAAAAGGGTTGTGCTTTGATTTTTCAATAGTTCTTTAATACAGGGACAAGTTAAGCAAGGTGAGGGCGAGGGCAAGAAAATAGTGGGGGGAAAAGCCAGGAATTGGCCCTGCTGCAGAGTGAAATTAGAATAAAAACAAAAGGTTTCTGTGTCTATGAAGCTGGATTTTGATATAAAAGTTACATTTGTCATTATCAAATTATGAAGTGAATCTGGGTGGGGGAATAGTGTCATGGAGGGGGAAGTCTAGCAAATTGGCAAGATGGGAAGTGCAATAGATAAAACTCTGGGCTGACCTATATTATAACCATGCAAATAATTAGGCAGGTTATGACTTTTTTATTGATTTTGACAGAAACATCTAGAATGTTGAAAAAAGGTTTGGCAGAAATGAAGCAAAAATAACTATTTTGGTCCATTTTTGTGCTTAATTTTGTAGTTGTTTTCTCAATCTCGATCAACTGACCAACCTTGCTAATGCCTTTTTTTTCACACATTTGTCCAAGATCTTGGGGATGGAGAAAAGTAAGGTATTTCTCAACTAGATAATGTCTTATAGTGCATGCAAGTAACAAAATCCTTCCATTTTGCCCTTAAGCTATAGGTATTAATCATTTTTAATTCGGAAACAAATGCACGCTCGCATTGCTGGATGTATTTGGGATTCCCTAGTTAGTTAACAAACGGGTTAGTGTGCATTGTAGGCCAGAGTCGTTTCTGAATTACTGATGAACACAATAGTAATCATATTGATAATGCTTTGTAGTGTCTCCATATTGTTTCAATGTAGTTATGGGCTTTGCTTCATTTCATATGCCGAGCCACTGTTTTTGACAGTCACGAAAGATTCAATAGTGGTTTTCTAAGGATCTTGAGAGTCATGCTGAGAAAAAACAATCGGGCATAAATGGAAAGTTGAGTGTTGACTGGTATTAAAAAGTGGCACTTTTAATATCCATTCACAATGAGAGGAGCCATGGGGCATGGCCAAAATTTGATACTACCAAATCAGAGTAATGGGACTTTCTTTTACATTTGTACGTTTGCTAAGGATTTACACAAAAACCTGGAAAGTCGAAGAAGGGAAACATTGGACAAATAAACTTGGGGAAAAATTCGGAATTGATTGTAAAAATACATTAATTTTTGTGGTAGTTTAAATGATATGGTACTTGTGATCGGTTGTTTCAAGTATATTCCTTCTTTAAGCCCAATTTACATCGGAGACATTTGAATTGAATGTCCCATTAAAATTTGTGATTATTAATGACTTGCTCCGAGTTCCAATTTACACGAGGACATTTTGGTCCTGGCCAGTTGACCTCATTGACAGGGCTACCCCAATTTGGAATGCCATTTCTACTATAATCTACACAAATGTTGAATTTCTACACTGTGATTGACAATGTTGGTTATTGTTTGGTCCTGGCCAGTTGACCTCATTTGACCAGGGCTACCCCAATTTAGAATGCATTCTACCTATATTACACAAAAGTGAATTTTACACTGTGAGATGTGTATTGATGAGCTAGAAATCCAGTTTCAGCTATAAATATGACAAACTTATAATTTAGAGGGAACTCTTCAAGTTGATAATTTAACAATGGCTCCTACAGTAGCCAGCTAAAGCAAATTCTTGCTTTGATCACTATAGCATTGCTTTTGACTGCATATAAACAACTGAACAGGAAAACAAAATTCTGTGAAGCTGCATCCTAGCTCTGTTGAAATAATCCTTAGTTTAACATTCCACCACACTCTGCTATATACAAACTCTACGCAGTCAAATTGCTGATTCTTGGCCATTTTAAAACAAAATGTCTATATGTATACTGAAGACTGCACTGGACTTCAGCACATATCAAGGGAAAACATTTTGATACCTCAATGATTGGTCAAACCTCGTGTATGCTGCCTGCAAAACACATCAACATTCCAGGGGGGTACTGGGGTCATATGGGGTGTTGACTATGCTTGGAAAAATAGAGCACCCTGTGCTCTATTCGCATGCAATATTGAAGGTGCAGTAAAATTGGGGAAAGTGACCAATTTACACGGAGACATTGTTGGGACCATTCTACATTCCTTTCCTATTGAAAGAAAAAAAGTCTCCGTGTAAATTGGGCTTTATGATCACCTTCACAACCAACATGTACCATGCACTATATTTAATAAGTTCCCAAGTAGAGGGAACTGTCTGGGATAGTGAAAATATGTTGCAACCAGACCAAGTACAACCTTAGCCCAGGACCCAAGCATTGAGAAGCTTGCTACTCAGCCAAACGACATGATGAGAGGGGCATGCCTATTAGTACTGTTCAAAGTGTAGTGTTGTATTGGACAACTACGGTTCATATAAAGACATGCTTTCAAAAGGTGAAAATTACTGTTCAGGTATAGAGGCCTGCCTGTGACGTCCCCAACAGTAAAGCTGGATTATTCAACAGGGATCAAATCAGAACCACTGGGTCTTATTGGCACACATTATTGTCATTACAAGGAGGTGATTTACCAAGGTTGCTCCACAGCATCAAATTGAATGGAGGCAGTATGTATAGGAACGTATGTTTGTTCCTAGCTGAGTCATTACAACAGTCAGACCTGCATTGATTGCACATTTGTAATGTAATCATCTTGAGTTAACTTTAATTTTCAGAGCAACTGTCCAGCCTAAAAAAACCCAATGAGCTTGAAGCCATTCATGTTAAGCCGAGTCAAGAAAGATGTAGACAAATGACTTTTCAGACAAAAGGAGAAACCTAGCGATGATATTAAAATACCCTGCAAATAAATTAGTGTACATGTGGGGACTCAATATTTCTTTGTGATGACAGGAAAGATATTAAATGACTTTGTCGTATACCAAGTACCATTCAAGGAGAATAACTAACTCCGTTTTTTTTTCCTGTAGGATGGTGGTTGTCCTTTCCAATGTAATTGGTCTACCAACCACGCAAATAAATTGATTGTTTGGCGATCCTCAATATAGATAAAAAGTATGAGTGGTCCTAACACTGAGCTTGGGGCACTCTCAATGTTACTGGAGCTGGACTTGAGCATTCCCTCAACTGTTTTATGATATCACAATTTCTGTTGCATTTAGAATAGGACCACTATATGGCTTGTAATATGAATTTTGTCTCAAGCTGTCAAGTCAGAGCATAACGCTGGGTGTGACAGTTTCCACCTTTGCTCTTTTTATCATAAGATTGGGTTCTAGTGTACTGTCACCTGACAACCAGACAGAGAATCTATATCAAGCATCAAGAACAGATCTTCCATAGAAGATCTCCTCCAGTCGTCCTCATCATCGTCCTCTTCCTCTAACCTCCCACTCCAGTACTACCATAGCACTAATGACACTTAGTCATGCAGTTTTTAGAAGTAGTTGTCATGCATCACCACAGTGTATTACTTTTGATTTATGGTATTTATATTAGAATATTCCTCTACTTGCATATGACTGTACTAAGGTAAGGTTTAATCGGTGGAGGAGCTTAAACCCACAACCTAAAGTGCCCATCGTGTTTTCCTCGGCATTTTGGCCCTGACTCTCCTGCCTAATGTTGCTGTAGTGACTTCCTACTAATGTTATGCTGTGTGGGGTTTGCCCTCCTCACTCACGCAGTCTGTTTTAACACCTTTCCAGTGTAAAGCGAGTACCCACTTAGAACTCTGAGTTGAGCGAAATGTAAGTATGACTATATTAGGGTTATAAATGAGATCCCATTTAGAAGTTTGGAGAATGTTTTGAAGTGCTTTCTATAGTTTGAAGGGTGCTGAATCAATTTTTGGGTCAAACTCTGGGAAATGTGGGGACTTTGTAAATAATGGGGGATAAAATCTAGTACAGGGGTAAATTTTGAAATCAGGTACGGTTCAAGTTCATCCTGGGGAAAAAGATCTACTGCTCAGATTTTGTTGAAACTAGTGTCCAATTATTGCTCTGGTCATTATTGCTTGGGAACAGAAAATGCTTTTAATTCTTAGGTGACAGCTTCTGTATACAATTTGAGGTCAAGTTTTGGGTGACCCCTAGGACTACGTAGAAACCCTTGTTCACTTTGCACACTAATTTAGAAACCAAATGCCAAACATTGTAAATAAGTCAAGACGACACAGTGCCAGTTTTCAATAAAATTGGAGCACTGGGTAGGTTTACTCCCCAGATGCATGGACCCTGTCCTGTTTTCAATAACTAAAGGTCAGAACCTTTTTAATCCTTAGGAGAAACATCCATGGGTGCCATTGAAACCATTTTTTGACTTGATTTCAAATTTACCCCTGTACTTATTTAACCCCTTATTTAAAAAAAAAAAACAAAAACAATTCCCACATTTCCCAGAGCTTGGACCCACAATTTCTGATGTCAGCGCCCTTTCAAACTATAGAAAAACTCTTCAAACCTTCTCCACCAACCTCTGAAATGGGATTCTCACAAGCCTTGAAATAATCGGACAGGAACCAGGGGCAATTTGCTTTTTGAAATTGCCCCTGGTTCCCAGGGTTTTACAGGACCAGGGGCATTTCTCATGACCCGGGGCAATTTTCCAAAAGATGTAAATGATTTTAATGACAAACCCCTTGTCATGCTTATTGACCTGTTAGATGTTATTTGTGCCAAACAATATTACACGACCCAATAGCTCTATCGAATCAATCAATTACCTCAGTCAAAGACTCAGATTCATTGCGTACCAGTTTTTTTGCAAGCATGCATCGCAATCGCTAGCGATCGAGTCATAATTCAACCTAACATAGTATTTCGTCATTACAAAAGAGCTTTTCTGATTGCTTGCCTGATGTAACAAAGACAATTGTTGACCAATTGGAACACTCGTATGAAGCAAGCAGCGTTGTTGGTATCATAATCCTTTTCCATGTTAAAACTATAGATATAATTGAGCGGAGTCGGAGTAGATTGGGTATCACTGTGCTACCAGTGCAACAGGGCCGGTAGCTTGCTGTTGACGTTGGTGCCGAATTGCTATGAACCCGGCTATGATCTGATTGATAGCGGTGTTGCGTTGGGTTGGGATTGAATAAATAAAGACAAGACAAGTTTTCTTTGCAATATTTATTATGAAAACAAGGTAAAATAAATGAGAAACTGTGTTTACCTAACAGTTTACAACAATATGATTGCACCATGGATTGCACATGAAGTTTGTCCCTGTGCATAATACGTGCCGTACGCAGCCGTAGTTTGTTCCAGCGACCAGGCGACGGGCGCATTTTTACAGTAGATATTTGCGCCTGGGTGTCTAGATTTTGGTCGTACCCTGGCGCAATTAATGGATCTACGGGCGCAAATTTGCGCCCCGCGCCTGCTTATTTCAAGGCTTGGATTCTCATTTGTAACCTTACTATAAGTGCTTTGCTCAAGTGCACATGCATACAATGGTAATCAGTCTTGACCCCATGACCCTTGGCTGCTTTTGGATTATGATTTCAAGTTATTAACCATTGCCAAATTTTTAAAGCTCAGTTGTCAATGTAATTTGTAATTGTATTTGTTTGCAGGTCTGTAACCACCCTGAGCTGTTTGAGAGGCGTGAAACCAAGTCTCCTTTTCATTTTGATCTGCAACCCTTAGTGTATATGATACCAAAGCTCCTGTATAGAGAGGGACTCATGCAACAGAATAATGCAACTAGAAACAAGTAAGGAACAGAGAGATTAGTAATGCTACAAGCTAGAGTGCTTTTACCTTCCTCGAGTTATTGACGTCAGCATGTAATGAAACGGTCACATCATTAAATCGCGAGGTTGTTTCAAAGTTATGTTGTACACATGCGCATGTGTATAAGAATGGTGCGAAATGCACACATTAAACATGTCTGATCGCATTGACTTGACTGACTCAAGGAAGTCAAATTTTACTGTAGTTAATAAGTGTACTGCCTACTAG
>JAMKCH010050327.1:0-10803 GCA_023653785.1 Ophioderma brevispina
AACACTTAAAGTGACACGAAGAGATTTCACTGCTTTGTTATTGCCCAAGAAACCACTTTCCCGAGAATTTTGGACACTTGGAGTAGTTTTTGAAAAATTTCCCGTTCTCCCCCGAACAATGTTGTTCATGGTCGTGTCGTCAGCAGCCCTGGCACCACCCAACATTGAGATGATGGGTGGGTAAGGGAAAGGTCGAATGCAGATCAGCTTGCATTTGGACTGTTGACTTTGGGTTAGGTACCTCCGATGTGATCACGGAGAGCATTTTTAAGTGTACAATCGGGTTAAGTTTACAACAAAAAAAAACAAAAAAAAAAAAACCAATTTTTGTCGAAGATTGTAGGTCACATGTTCATGTCCAAGATGATGTTTTTTTACTTAAAGGAGCAAATTTCCTCAAAAAGAGTGAAATCATGTCCGAAAAGAGTGAAAATCAGTCCAAAAAGAGTTTCTTGACTTTTCCACTCATTTGTGGAGTTAAAGCGGCAGAAAAATAATTTCTTCAATTTGCTCGCACATGATATGTCTAGGCCATTGGAAAATAGTGATATATTTACACATTAAAATAACATACCCAAAAGCAGATAGGGATATGTAATAAAGCTAAAGACATCAGTAATTTGTAGGCTAACGTTTAAGTTTGTCGTAATTTTAATCAAATTGTTGTCTTTTACATGAATAGCATGACGTCATACTCCATTGATTTAAAGCACAAGGGTCAGACACCGGTCAAACAATGTTCATGCCTTGAGAATTAACTCTGGTGTGTGTTTTCTTTTGTTTACACGCCATTACCACATAGTCCTGCTGAATTAATGTCGCCAAAGATATTAATTATAATCGTGTCTGTTTACCCATAAGCGCGCTGTTCGGCTTAATATTTTCAGGTGTGGGGCGAGTATATAAAAGCTTTATACCATGAAAAAATTCACTTTTGAAAAAATCTTGAGGGCGCACTATTTTTCAAATGGGCCAGTGGCTCTTTCAAGGCCACATCCTGGGCCCCTGTGATACAAATATCCTTACACATGACAAAAGAGTTTAAGCAGTTTTGCTTACAACTGCACACAACATGGCTATTTACACAACGGGGGTTAAAACCCTTTTTTCCTTTCTATCTGCCAAATTGTCAAGAAATCATTTGTTGACAATAACTCATTACTTTTTGGTTCAATTTACTTGTTTTGGTGGCAATACGCCATGTTTTTAGGTATTGGGATTCCATTCTTTTCAACTTTCATCTTACCGACAGCCTTTCGTTTATTTGTGAGGTATTGCCGTTTTAGCTCAAATTTGGGCGACAAGGGCACTTTCCCCAAAAAGCCGTGCTCCCATGAAAAATGTTCATTTGACGATCTAAAAATTAAAAGGGTTTTATTTTCTTAGCACTTTCTTGGAAATTTGACTTGGATGCCATTTGCCTTTTTTGAAACTGCAACTAGCTTAAGCTTTCTCGGGGGGGGGGGGGGGGGAGGCATGCCACCTAACAGCAACCACATTCCTAGTGCTAGTCTGTTTTCAAAGACTTAACAGTAGGAGGGCGCTCTATACGCATACGAACGGTTACACACGGACTTGACTAAGACTAGGCCTGTCACGAATATTTAAATCTAATGACCGTTATTGGAATTACACTATTTTTGGCAGCGGGGGTTAATCCACTAACCCCGACGGATTTTGATTCCAATAATTTTTTTTTCTTATTTCATGATATTTACTAAGATCTTTTTGAACAAGGTAAGCGATGAGTTTTTAATGTCACTGGGACCGAGATTTCCATAGTAATGGCACGTAGCAGTTTCCCACATTACCGTTTGGAAATCCCCACTGCCCAAATCGAGCAGATCGTGTCCTACCACCCCCCCCCCCCCGAGGCTTTCTAATGGGCATAAAAATACCGTCCATTGAAATCCACACATAACGAAAGTTTTGTGAACCCGTACATTCCAATGGGAGTAATTTTGTTCCATTGACGTTTCCCCGGGCAATGTTAAATTGATGCCATGGAAAAATTTCCGGGTTTTAAACAGCTGTATCTTCAGAAATGAGGAATCAACAATTCTGATGATGGCCCCGGCCACCTATCAAAATTTGCATAGGATGCTACATTTTGGAAAGTGCCCTGGCAGTCCAATTTTGAACTAGATCTGCAATGAAGAGACATGATGAGATGAAAGTTGCATAGAAGGATTCCTTGCAGGCCAAACATGGGTATTGCCACCAAATGAAGGTAAGTAAACAAAGCTTTAGTTATAGACCAAATTATACCGTCATTAAAGATCCCGGTCATCTGATTAGTTAAAACGTCGGGTGATCCAAAACCTACTAATAGTAGAGTTTTGAGATTCATCTTGGACCTTATTTTGTACCAAGCCAACAAGCAGATGTTTGACAATTTGGTGGACATTTTGGATTTTGTTGGGGCACCCTTGTATTTTTTTTTTAAATGTGATCGATACATCATTAAAATCATCAGTTTAGTGTTCAAAGTGATCCAAACTATGAATCAATTAGGAACCCTCTATAGCCCACCTCTATTTAAAATAGGGCTTCAACTGCATTATCATTTTGTGGTCTTCTGATCGCACACACCCCTGCACATAGATGGACTGGGTTGGTGTTTGAGCAATTAATACGTAAAGGGGCTTGTTTCTGATTTTTGTCTATCATGTTCGCTACTTCATGGAGAGCCTGACACTGTACACAATGACCATCAATACCGTAGGAAACAACTTGCGTTTTTTTTAATTTTATCTTTTTAATTCATATTGCAAGTCTCTTTCACTACTACTGTGCAATATTGATGGTTACCCAGTCAAACAGCTAGTTTTTATCTGTATCTGAGAAAGTAATGGATTTGAAAGCTAATTAAAATACAAGAGAAAAATACGGCCTTTCATCTGACATCAAAACTGATACTACTTCCAGGTCCCAACGATATCCGAACAAGGCACCTTTAAAGGAATAACCGCATATTTTTAAGAGCACCCCAAATTCAAAAAAATCAAATTTTTGCAGTTGCATTAATTGGTACTTGATAGTCAGCTACACCTTTGATGGTAAGCTTGAACTTCTCTTCCGATCTAAGGAATTTTGTATTAGAAAAATGCTCGGATGCCAAAATAATTCAACTGCCGCTGAAAACGTAATTCTGATATGAAATGGCTGGAGATAGCGCCATGTAGGTGTCAACGCTATAAGCTGTTCCGTTGGTTCACTCAGGATCATTTTCGGGAGTTGTGTTATTTTTCATAATGGCCAGACGAAGTCACATTTGCAGCACGCGTTGAATTATGACCTTTGACCCCCGAATCTAATTTCAAATTCCCCTCTTTTAGATTTGTCAACACTTGTGAGCATTACCTTCACAGTATAGTTTAACCAGACCAATTACTGCAGCATAACTGTGCATAATCTCACAAATTTGAAAATTTGGGCCTTCGCGGATCCCATAAAAAAACAACAAACAAAAAAAAAAAAAAAAAAAAAGACAAAACTTAAAAAAAAAAAAAAAAAATAATTTCAAAGCCACTGAAACGTATTCTGATATGAAATGGCTGGAAGATAGTGCCATGTACGTGTTTGCGCTCATCCATTGGCTTTTCCGTTGGTTCACGCGGATCATTTTCGTGAGATTGTTGTTATTTCATAATGGCCAGACAGAAATTTCACATTTGCAGCACTGCCGTTGAATTAGGACCGTGGACCCCGGAATCTAATTTCAGCAAAATCCCCTCGTTTTAGATTTGTCAACACTTTGGAGCATTACCCTTGCACAAGTATAGTTTACCAGACAATTACCAACACGTAACTGTGCAAATCGCATCTCACAAATATTTTTGAAAATTTGGCCTTCTCGGATCCCAAAACAATTCAAAGGCCACTGAACGTAATCTGAATATGAAATGGCTGAAGATATTGGCATGTACGTGGTCAACACGGGTAGCTGTTCCATTGTTCACGCAGGATCATTTTCGTGAGATTTTGCGTATCATAATGGACATAAAGAAATTTCAAGTTTGCAGCACTGCCGTTGAATTAGACCGTGGACGGTGGACCCCGGAATCTATTTCAAAATCCCCTCTTTTATGATTTTCACACTTTTGAGCACAAGTATAGTTTACCAGACAATTACCAACATAAACTGTGCAAAATCTCACAATTTGAAATTTGGGGCATCCAATTTGCATCCCTGATGCTCATTTAAAAGGTCTATTGGAATGTTATCTGTATGTGACGCATGTCAAACCACAAAACAATACCTTTAATAGCATAAGGAGTTCCTTCACCAAACTATCCTTTTTAATCCGACAAGACAAAAATTGTTGGTGTACATTTTAACACAATATTACTTGATTTCAAATTTACTGTGTTAATCTTTTCCCCTATTGATTTGGTGTTATATATTTATGGTTGCACCCGAGAAATGACTCAGTCAATAAACTTCGATGTTATTTTACCGTACAAAGTGACATGTATTTTATTTCAGTGTCCCGCCATGTTTGCGGGTGCACCCTATGCATTGTGGGTACAAACAAGTCCTTTAAAAGGGAACGTGCAGTGCACAGTTAACTCTATTACAACTCCGCCCTCCTTAGATTAAAACTTCTTTCCACCAGAGGGTTTTACCTACACGGCAATGGCAACCACATAACATGGTATCACCTTACCACTTACCGAAATTCAATTGCATTTTTTGCGTAATAAGTGCCTAAATTTTGATGGATTTGGTCTTTGCACTCTCAAAATATTGCAATCCTCAGTGCCCACACATCTTTCCTGTACTGCGTAACAACATGTAAATATTTGTCTCTAATCTAAACTTTTTAGTTCAAAATCCACAGTACTTGTGTGGTTTTTCCAAGAATGAACTCAAAGTTTGCTAAATTAAGAACCACAAGCTTGCTTGCATTGCAATGTTTCTTAAATCATTAACACCACAATTAAACTCACAGTTCACTTTTGATTAAGCTAAAGTTCACCAACAGGTGTTCAAATGTTTACAAGTCCAATCTGGTAGTTGGTCTCCTTGTCCGCAAGGGATCCTTCTATGGTATTTTTCAGTAGCAACCTGAGGAACTACTGGAGCTTGCTTAGGCACTACTTCAGGGCCTACAACTCTTGGTTAATCATCATCATCTACGACCTCACTAGCTCAGTTTCGGGTGGTTGGGTACATTTTGGTCTGAGTGGTCATTAACCACCTCTCACATATTATCAATGTGCACATGGCGTGTCTTTTGTCCACACTTTACCATGTACCTTACAGGTTCCTAAACGGTGCAAAACTTCAGCCCTTACTCTCTTTTCTGTTTTTTCCCCTGAAATTTTTGAATTAGAACCTGATCACCTGGCAAAAAGTGCCTAAGTGGTCATTTACCATCATGGTTAGCCTTCATTTTGCTGGTTTTCCTTTCCACTACCTTTGCTAGTGATGTCTTTAGAAGACTCAGACGAATTCTAGTTTTACAGCTCCAACAAACAGTTCTGCGGCGTACACCCTGTATTGTATGCGGAGTATGCGATACAACCAGAAGAAAATTTAAACGCGATGTTGCAAGTCCGCCCGCTATTTTGGCTAGTACTTAAGGCTTTCTTCAGGATTTGTAAACTCCTCGTTCCGCGGCTCCGTTGCTGGCAGGTTGATACGGTGTGAGAACTTGTGCTGTATACCGTTACGGGAGCAAACCTCTTTGGAATCTGCTGCTGCCAAAACGGTCATTGTCTGTCCACTATCAGCTCGTGAAATCCATGTGAAGCAAAAATTGTGCGTAGTGGCTTCAATCAAACGTGGGATTAAGGATTTGGCATTATAATTACATCCAACCACTTGGAGTATGAATCAGTTAACACAAGAAAGTAAAAAATAACAAAAAAGATAAAAACGATAAAAAAAAAAAAAAAGAAAAAAACTTATTGGTCTTTTTTTCCGCAAAGTCCAAGTGCACTCTCTCAAATCTGCGGGTATCCCACTTCCCGGATAAAGGCGGTGCAGCGGTGGATTGTTCTTGACTGTTACACATGTGTGGGCAACCCTTCGCTAGAGTTTCAATATCACGTCGCAGCTTGGGGCCACCAAAAATAGCCTCTCGCTAGTGATTTCATTCTGGACAACCTTGATGTCCACTATGGAGTTCTTTTAAGAGCTCGCTACACGTAGTTTGGTGTGGATACTCACTCTTAGTCCCCCACAGGACCACTCCACAACGCACAGATAGTTCATGTCTCCTGAGTTTCATAAGGGTTTCAGCGTCTCATCTCCCTCCGTTGCCTCCCGACATGGTGTATTCATATACGCCGAGACAACTGGGTCTTGCGTGTAGCTGTTTCTCCTTCTGATGCCGTGGACTGGTAGTTCATTCACAGATTGAAGTGGAAGTTGCTACTCTCTTCATCCAATGATGTGCAGTAGTCGCCAGCATCGTGATAAGGCGTCTGCGTTCAGGTGCCGCCTGTTACGTTCTGAAGATAATGTCATACCGGTAGGCTGAGAGTAATGATTGCCCACCTCTGTAGTCTTGCTGCTGCAAGAGAGGGTACACCACACTTAGGACCAAGAATTGCCAACAGGGGTTTGTGATCAGTTATTAGGGTAAAATTTCGCCCATACAGATACTTGTGGAACTTTTCGCACTCCAAACACAAGGGATAACGCTTCCTTCCTGAAGCTGTGCGTAGTTTAGTTCTCACTTGATGTCAGAGTCCGGGAGCAAATGCTATCGGTCGCTCCTCACCGTTGTCCATGAGATGAGATAGCACTGCTCCTACCCGGTACGGCGATGCCTGCACACGCTAGTCGCAGTGGTTTATTTACATCAGAATGTGTCAGTAACCGTTCAGTAAGTAGCTGGGCTTTTGCTGCTTTGAACGCGTTATTACACTCCGCATCCACTTGAAGGGTGTATGCGCTTATCAACAGTTCATTCAGCGGATGAATCAGGGTGGCAAGGCTGGGATGAATTTCCCATCATACTGTAACATGCCTAAAATGGAGCGTAACTCTTGCACCTTACGTGGTTGGTGGTGCATCTTCATTAGCTTTTGACTTTTGTCCAGGTGTTGGGGCTATACCTTTTTCACTAATCATGTGACCCAAATAATTACCACCTCAGTGAGTCATAAATTTGCACTTTCCTCTGTTGCATCTCAGTCCCACCTTCCAACCGTGACAGTACGCTTCCAAGTTGTGTCCACGTGCTGTTCTCAATCTTTCCCCGATACTAAAAAATGTCCAGCCACAAAACCAATGACACCCTTCTAAACCCTGGAGAATTTGCTCCATTGCATTTTGAAAGATGCTTGGGCACTGCTATCCGTATGCGCCCCGGCCGTGTGTACTTAAAGAGACCCTTGTGATTATTTATTGTTAAATACTTCTGAGAATTCTCATCCACTATCATTTGCTGGTAGGCCGTGACCAATCAAGGGTTGAAGAATATTTTCCCCCACTGAGTGATGCAAACAATCTTGAGGTGTAGGGAGAGGGTACTGGTCAATATCCAAGTACTGGTTAGTGGGTAACCTTATATTCCACTGCGCACTGGTCACTGTGGCTCGTCCCTGAGATTGTCAGCGGGTTTTGGTACTAATGACCAGGAGTGAGCCCGATTCGGGGGGGGGCATATGTTGACTGTACCAAAATACCCTGAGCAACTAATTCCATCAAGCTGTGGCTCTCTGCTGTTTCAAAGCGTACGGTTCTGGTCTCTCGATTATGAATTTTGGTACAAGCATTTTCCTTAACAACAACTTTGCCCTGTGTGTTGACATTGTGCCAAGCCCATCTTGAAACACTGCTGAGTTTGCTACAAATATCACTAGTTTACTGGGCTCATTACTACAAAGCATAAAAATTGACTGCCAATCCAGTCTGATAATTTCCACCATTCTACCAAATTGGTGGTTGGTTCATAACATTTGGCTACTCTAATAGGCAATGTTGTTGTCTGACTATTGTCTGTACAGTAGTCTCAAACACACCCAGTACCGGCAGCTTGTCTCCCGATAGGTTTCAGTTCCTGGTATTCATTCAAAGGGATGTGGCAAAAATGTTGTTGATATACCTCTTTGGAAATAATTGCGTTTGGCTGCCCCTGTATCTACATGGAAGGTAAGTGGGTGACCATCTACCCCACAGTTACTTTTCAGGGTTTATTTTCAGCTACAAGACCCACATTTAACATACCCATAGTATGTACTTCTGATGGCTTTGACTCTGGGCTTGTCTGACTCTGAGGGAGCTTTCATTTACCTTCTTGTCATGTACTTGGCTTTGCCTCACCAAAATGAGCATTTTACTGTTACAGGTTGTGCTACTACTACAGTACTTAGATTTCCCTGTTTTAACACAGTGTGTTGCACTTATATGTACGTATCTGCAACTCTCTGGGCTATGGGGAACCCTTTCCCATCAACGCTAGCAACTTTTTTGTTTACCACTTAGTTTGTTACTCTGATAGGCTTTGGGTTGTGTATGATAATGGCTTACGACCACTACTTACCTGGCCCCTATAGATCATGTACAGATGCCCTACTATGACCACGTTATTTTCTGTGAATCCCCTTCAAGCCAGTTTCAATGGCAGTGGCCGTTTCACATTTTGGCAAAGGTCAGTGCTCTTTCACCATAATGCTTTCTGCGCGGTGCTATGCTTTAGACCATGACAAATTTACCCTAAGGCCCGGTTCCGCAGAAAATTCTCAGGTAATTCCACATGTTATTTGGAAAAGACGCCTAATCTCTGCTGCATAGTTTTGGAGTGGACTCATCTGGCCTTTCATCCGCCCCAAAACTTGAAACGCTCTGCTATACCAAGGGTTTTGGCATCAAATGTGCAGCTAACAACTTTTTCAATTCCTCTACGACTTGTCCCCATGGCTTACTAGGTGTGGAATTAGGCCTTTTTCAAATTTTAATAGTTTCCGACCCTATTTCACCGATACGTGCCTAGCCTTTTTGGCAGACTGACACATCGCGAGCGATAAAGTACAATTCCAAGCACTCGATGTAATGCCAAGTAAAAAGTAACATGTTTCTCGTCCGGACTTTTCAAAAAAAGGAGGAGCAGGGCCTTACTATTTTACTATTTGTGAATTTTTTGCTATTTTTTTTCTCAAGATGCCGCCATGTTAAATATGGCTGGCCAAGGTATATTTAATCACCGATATTGTGTGATTTGAGTATACTGATGCGATGTATGAAAAAACAAATGATTGTATCATTTTTAGTCCACTTGCCTTTTTATTTTTTCAAATTCATAAACAGTGAACATGGTACATTTGTTTGGCTGGAAAATAGCTATTGAAGCTTTAAGTGATCACAGCCTGGTAACGCACCCCACTATGGTCGTCTGTTATGGATCACCAATGTCATTTTCCTTGTCAAATTCACCAATCACACCGGCGAATTGTGAAAAAACATCACACAACTTTGTAGAACTATCTGCCACTGTTCTGGCGTACCATGGCTACACCCTTCATCGCCGACCGTATACAACACACACAAATGTAAGCAATATTCGTGTGTTTTCGCACGTAAAATAGTCAATTGAAAGCCGAGATTTAAAGCACACAATATGTCCACGAACAGCAGCTGTTCCATCGTTGCTAAGTGCCCAGGTAGTCTGATGTTGGGGTGGCTTGAAACTACTTCCCAGCTGCCTTTCCGGAAAAAGGAAGTGCTGATAACCAATTGCAAGAAAACGAGGCGTCGTTTTCCATCGTTTGTATTTGCCGTAACACGCTTCTACGTTTTCTGAATCGAGCTGAAGCTAACCAACTTTTTAGCGACTGGAAAAAAATACACAAAAAGCACCGGGCTCAGGTTTTTTATTAGAATCAGATACAGTCATGCAATATTATTCTTACCGCGTACATGTGTATGACGCTCATTGATATTAAAAAGAGTCTAGACGGCGTAGCTATATGATATCTGTGATAATGTGAATACGGCGAACCGCTTTGCATTGCAAAGGTGGAAAAACGAATGTAGACAAATTCTTACGCAAAATAAACGTACAGATTTTTTTCGATTTTTTAATTTATTTATTTTTGCTTTTTCACTGAATAGGTAGAAGACTAATAAAGGAGGCGGCGGCCATAAAGGAGGCGGGCGGGGACGAGAAACCGTATGTTTTTTTACTTGGCCTAACATTTCGCAGTTTTCCTCCGTCGGCTTGAACGGTCCGAAACTTCTGGCCATTTCTGTGCGATTTCGTGGATTCACGTATTGTTTACTATACCAAAAATTTTCCAGACACTCGTCGCCACTTTATATATTTGATGGTTGCACCCGAGAAATACTCAGTCCCAATAAAACTTCGATGTATTTTACGTACAAAGTACAGTGTATTTTAATTTCAGTTGTCCCGCCATTTGATGGTTGCCGATTCATTTTGGGTACAAACAAGTCCTTTAAAAGGAACGTGGCAGTGCACAGTTAACACTCTATTCCATTTTGGTTTTGTCCGATTTTTTAAGTATTTATCTAGGGAACTCATAGACCTGTACCCACTGGCGTATCTAGACCTTGCTTTTTGAGGGGACCTCGTGGCAGGAAGGACTTTTTCATAGCCATAATAACGATTCGCATGTTTTTGGGCCTGAACCCCCAGTGACACGCGCCCCGAAAGCCTCCCCCAAGATATGCCACTGTGTACCTGTAACTGTGTTAAAAGAAATTCAGTTGTGATTTGTTCCAGGTTGATTCCATAAAATTGCTAGATTGCGTGGACAATTGGGACCTGCAACTCGTCCCTCTACTATATTTTTTTTGTGTAATGCGATTTACTTAAGCAGTTATTA
>JAMKCH010050328.1:0-103948 GCA_023653785.1 Ophioderma brevispina
AATGCACCCTGGGCAGAGTATCTTGAAAGCTCTTAAGAAACGTAAATATTATCATTCATCCAGAGTCTCGAAGTATAAAGCATACACAATACAATGATTATCATCATCATTAGATTGTACCATACCAATTATAAAATTTGATGAAAATCATAAAAAGCTAGTGTTTTATCATCAGCTTGTCTAAACAAGCAATTATTCAAGAACCCTACCTTACTGGTTATATATATCAAAGAAGTTATTCTGAGCCATCTAACGTCATGGCGGCTCTTCTCCGGCGCGAAATCCTGGGCCTCAGAAATCGGGGCGCGAAAATCTGAGCGCGAAAATCTGGGCGCGAAAATCTGGGCGCGAAAATGTGAGCGCGAAAATCTGGGCGCGAAAATCTGCCGAAATCTGGACGTCTTTTTTTAAACTCGACGTCTCTTTTGTAAACTCGCCGTCTTTTATTTGTAAACTCGACTCTTTTTTGCAATCCCGCCGTCATTTTGTAACTGGAACGTCTTTTTTGTAAACTGGACGTTTTTTGACGCCTGTGCGTGGCCATAAGTTTGATTAAAAAAATGACAAAGATTCAAGTGCATTTCTTTCACAATTGATCCAAAGGTGTGTGTGATGCCATGAAAAACTTGTTGGCCTATGTACGCATGCTTGTACATTTTTAAACAATTACATAATAAACTGATTGTTAGAACAAGTTATCATAGAAATAGTAGTATATGGTAGCAGACACATGCACATATATTGAAAGTTGGGCAAAAGAAGTGTATGCAATGAATAGAAATATATTATATTACCACCAACATGTCAACTACAATGAGGGTTGTGATCATTGAGCTTGACCATTTCCAATTAATATTCTTAATCTTCCAACTCCCTAGGTGTTAGCCAGATAAACAATGGTTTAGAGTGCTCTGTAGATTGTCTGGATGGTGGAAGAAATTAATCCCTTGATTCAAGACATTTCGGGACAAACCTGGACAATTTGTGGACAAACCTAGACTTTCCTTGACAAATTTTTGGGTTGATTGTGAGGGCTTTTTTTCACCCCGAACATTTCTGGACAGATTTTGGACAAACCTAGACCACCAATGAACAAACCCAGACAATTCTGGACAAAATGGGGCATTTTCTGGACATAGGCTGCTCCTAGTGCATGCACTAAAAACTTGCAAACTCATTTTGGGCACAGATTGATCAGTCCAGGATTGGTTCCTACATTAAAGGGGGTGTGGGGTGACACTCATTACAGCTTCTGTCGGCAAAATTTGACTATTGTTGGCCAAATCATCATGTCAAATAGAATGATAAACATCTTTTTACTGATTATGGGCCTGGATATAGCTGAACTTGTTGAATTCGCTTTGATTGTGACAGCAATTAAAACATATTTTCAAAGGATGATTGTGTATGAATTAGGGAAAAAGTTTATGCTATGTGTTACATGTGAAATGTGACTTACTATCATGTAGGGCCTAATCCGGGAAGGGGGGGGGGGGGCTTTTATTTATTTTTCACTCTTAGAAAAATATTTTGAACCTTAACACCTGATTGTCTTAAATGCTTTCGCGTGATCACCTCTTAGTCCTACCCAAACGTCACAGTTTATCTTGCAAGCCTGATCCTTCCATTCGACCTTTCTCCCTTCCCCCCCCCCCTTCCCCCCCCATCATCTCATTGTTGGGGTGTGTGCCAAGGCTGGTCTGACGACATGACCAGAACAAACATTGTTTCGGGGAGCCTGGGGAAAATTTTAAAAAAAAACACAAGTGTTTCCAACAATTTTTCCAAATTGTGGGTATACTGGTCGGGTATACCACCTGTCCCATCTCAAGACTTGCATGACTCTGTTAGTTTCAGATAAGTATGAATATGAATGATATTTTTGTGTTGATATCAATGCATCAAACAGAATAAAATGGCCATGATATAGCGCAAAGGGAGTGTAAAAACCCAGGTTACAATTCAATGGTACCATTGCTTTGCCCCGGGTCTCATATATATGGGTATAGCATGTTTATTTGAATAAGTTTGGGTCTCGGATGGGGTATCCATTTGAACACATCTGGTCTCAGATAGGGTCATTTCATTTGTTTTGGTCTCATATTTGGTTCCGGACTTGCCGAAACCCTTCAAATTGTGGTGTTCCCCGGGCTTTAGGTACAAGGTTATCCCAGTCCCAGGGGCCTAATAAGGGAAATTGTGGTTGAAAACTGAAATATTTAATGATTTATGAAAATTCTGTATTTTTCAAAAATCAAGTGTTTGCAATTTAATTGATGTGTTTGGTATTTTAAGCACAATTTATGATGAATGATGAATACCTACAGCTCCACAAAGAGTACCAGCTCCCCCGCCCACCCCCATTTCATACAATATCCTGATGAATTTTGTTTCAACCACTTTTGCAACCACAGTGGCATGAGTGGCCCGACTTTATTTCTGGGGGGGATGGGGGAAACCAAAAATTTGGGTAGATTTGTAATACCATTTTGGCCCAAATCGCTGATTTTTTTGCCAAATTGGTGATTTTTGTCAAAATCTGTCGTTTTTCTTCCAGCTGGGGGGGGGGGAGAGAAAAAGGTGGGGGAAATGCCCTCCAGCCACTTCTTGTGCCGCCCACTGCAAACACTGTGATTTGAGCTAGAGCTACACCCTTAAATTACACAATGTCACTATATAGAATTAGAAGTATGACAAAAATTGAGGGTCCCACTCAAAATCAAATCTCATGATTAGTTGAAACTGCACTCTGCAAAATGTAGTTTGCATGCACAATTTTAAAGATCATTCAAATGCATTTATTGCTTTCAATTACTGATATGATTGGCATATGAAAAAAATAAGTAACTGAGGTATCAAAATCAGACAACTTTATCACTAGCCTTCAACTTGGTGTACACTCAAGAATCTCATTGAGTTTCCAAGTCCATTCCCACGCTAGATCCAAAATAGTGCATGAGTGGGCCCTGCCCTGCAATTAAGTAAATTTTTTAAATCAGGTTTTCAAGTTAATTTAGTTGCTGTAGCAAGTGATCACACTCGCCACTACGTTGCAGAGATTACTAGTGGACCTGTCTGTAGCATATGATGGTGCAGAGGGCCTTAAACTATGGGTGGGGCAAGAGGATACCTGCCCTCAACTAATTTCAAAAAAATCCACTTTCTTTACAAAAATTTTAATGAAAATGATCCATATTTGGAAGAAAAGTCACCGTCCGCACTGACGAACAAAAGTCCACTCTTAAGAAATTGTTGGGGGCCCCTCCCCTAAATTATTCTGGTTACTGGCCTATGTGTGCTGACACTTATAAACGTCCACTTTTGTTAGTTTTTTTTAATTGTTTTTAATCTTTTTGGGTAACACCATTTCATTTTGAACAAAAAAGCCTGGCTCAGTCTGCTGGGTCATTAGGCTTTGGTTTAATATAGTAAGGAAAATGCATCAACCTGATGGAATAACTGTCATAGATGATTTAATTTTCAATCAATCTTGGACAATGTTTACAAAAGACGTGCTTTATTTCATGCTGGACAAGCCCTTCCCCCATCAGTTAACTTTGCCCTCAAAAAAGTTAAAGGACATTTTAGGTTGCCTTCCTTTTTTTCCAGGTAGAGGTAAAACCCTAATATTGTTTATGTTTCTATGCACAGCTGCCACAATCTTTCCATAGGAAGTGTGTATATCACATGCCAATTGCACCACAAAACTCCAATAAAACTTGGTTTTTCCCCTCTTGATAACTAAGCTTTTTCTCTTGAAAAAGTATGGTTTACATTCTGAAAAATGAATTGATAGGTAGTTTTTTTCAAAATTAAAAATATTTTTCTCTTATACAGGATTTTCATTTTTTTTTTCTAACCATTTGATAAACAGGGTTTTGACTATCTTGTATTTTTCTCTTGTATAACCGAGCTTTCCTTTTGATAAACTTCATTTTCCTCTTCAAAATGTTAATGTTTATCTAGATAAACATTTTTTTTTTTTTTTTTTTTTTTTTTTTAATATTAATCTTTAAAAACAAATTGCCTAAAAAGATCGTTGCAAGTGAAAAACTAGGTTTATCAAGAGAAAACTTACTTTATCGCAAGAAAACTGACTTTCCAGAGAAAAACTGTGTTTACTTAGAAAAACTAAGTTGATCATGTTTTGCAAATGCTTGAAAAAACATTAATTTATTGAGTTGTGCTGCATGGCTTAACAAAGTTTTTCAAACTGGTTTTTCAAATTGAAGTACATGAACTTTATCTAAATAAATTGTTTATCCTAAAACCATAAGTTTTTTTTTTCATTTGATCATGGTCAATAATTCCATTTAATTCCCAAGATATACATAAAAACTGCCATTTTATGGTTAAAACCACCAATATTAGCACAGTATTGAATAGGGGCT
Source organism: Ophioderma brevispina (assembly GCA_023653785.1). Taxonomy (NCBI): domain Eukaryota; kingdom Metazoa; phylum Echinodermata; class Ophiuroidea; order Amphilepidida; family Ophiodermatidae; genus Ophioderma; species Ophioderma brevispina. The sequence continues at coordinate 4,392 of JAMKCH010050328.1, forward strand.
TTGCAATATGCATTATTTCCTCTACCATCAAAACTTAAGTTTTGTTTCCCACGGTATGTGCAAGTGCCAGGCTCTCATATCAAGTAGACAACACAATAGCATAAATCGGAACCAGCAACCTTTAACATAATAATTCTGCACTAAAGTTTTAACAGTGACCATAGGAAATCAAAGCCAACAGTAAGGCTGTATCAGAGGAGAATCATTAATTAAACATATGAAATATTATCAGTCCTTCTTATTTCTTTGGAGTTCAAATTTGAAAGTGATTGCTGTGTTTTTATAATTTATCGCAATTTTCCAATATTTAATACTTATGACAAACAATATCTTATCTGCCTCTCGTCCGGCTATGCAATTTTCGCAATACTTTTGATATGGGGATGACGATTTGGCTGAAGGTGCCTAGGTGACACGCATGGTTTGACCATGGGTTAACCATGGTTCAACCATGGGTTTTGACCATGGTCAAACCATGGTTAGCCAATGTTTTGAAAAATGGCACGCCACAGCCACCATGGTCAAAACATTCCATGGTCAACCATGGTCCAACACATAGAGTTTTGACCATGGTTACCATGGTGTCACTTTTGGTTGTTTTTGACCATGGTTGACTGTGGCGTGCCATTTTTCAAAAACTGATGGTTAACCATGTCAACCATGGTCCATATGATCATTTTAACCATGGTTGACCATGGTCAATATGATCATTTTTAACCATGGTTGACCATGTGTCAAATTGTCATGATCAACCATGGATGACAATGGTGACATTTTTTTCAAAAACATGGTAACCCCCCCCCCCCAAAAAAAAAAAAAACACATCCTAATGGTTTTACAACATTTTATACACCAGTATAGTTCCTATCTTAATATTTAGGTACATTTTTTATAGTGACAGAAAAACAACTACCGTACTGGGATTTGAACCGGGGACCTTTGTATTACAAGACTGATGACTTACCAAATGACTAACTATCTGCCTTAATAACGAGGCAAATATAATAATATATATAATATATCAATTGGTAAAAAAAGTTTCACATTTAAACCCTCCGCGACCTCTCAGCGCATACGACACGTTAATCACAGATCTACTCCATAAGATCCTGGAAATTACCAAGGACAGTCCGCTTTACTGAGTTTGTTTTTTATTTTATCTTATCCGTGGATGCTGGCTAACAGATGTTCTTTGGTGTCACTAGAGCGAAGAAGAGCCGCTGGCGTAGGCTCAAGAATGGTCTATTACCACAATGGAGTGGTGCTTTTGCACCTCTCCTTTCAACATATATACCACGACCAACCTAGGAGTGCGGAACCTGTCGTTTTTATTTATGCAGACATCTTGGAATTAGCGCAACAAAATGGCCGACTTCACAGTTGTTGAAGAGAATCTCCAAAGCTTTGGATGAACTCACTCCTTATTATGAGAAACCACCTACATGCAATCCTCTAGACACAGGGGTGTACTTTCCATCTACGCAACCGTGAAGGTAAACGTTAGCTTAAAGTTATCTGGTCTGGAACTCCCCTGGAGAACTGTGGAAACCCTGTCTACCTAGGAGTTCACCTTTGACCGCCCTCTCTCTTATAAGAACCCACATTGAGAATACTACGAGTAAAGTATGGTTCACGCAATCATCTTGAACAAACTCACGGGCATAAGATGGGGTGCTCTCCCACTTACCCTAAGATCAACGGCACTTGCCCTGTGCTACTTCTGTGCAGAGTATGCCTGCCCTGGATGGGAAAGATCAAAACCCATGCCAAGACGCTTGATCCAGCGGTAAATGCCTCCTGCCGGCTTATCAAGGAGCTCCGTCCAACAACCAACGGAAAAATGTACATCATAAGCAGAATTGCTCCACCAGACATCCGTCGTAGCGTAGCGAGAATGCCAAGAGCGTAGCTGCCAAGTAATCCAATGTGAAGACACCCTATTCTGGAAAGTACCTGCTGCCAACCGCCTTCTCTTAAAATCTAATGAGAGTTTTTAAGCAAAGTCCAACCTGCTTGTGCAAACATCTCTAGGAGGTAAAGAGAGTCGCATTGTGGAAAGAAAAGACTTGCCATCAACCAAGTAACATCTATCGGTTTGAACCTGGTGGAGCAATCTCCCACCTGGAGCTGACTCCTAATGCGGTGAAGGGCGATTGCCTGACATAGATGAGAACCAGAACTGGCCGATCTAAGGTTTCCTTGCAGAAGTGGGGTCTACCTGGAAGCAGATAAGGACACTACCTGTGGGTTGTGGAAAAGCACCACAGCAATGGACACCTCGTGGTCTGCCCCCACTGCTGGAGCAAACAATGCAACCCAAAACAAGGACCTTGCGAATTCAGTGAAGCAGCCAGACGTTGTACCCATCTCGGCTGGACATATTGAGAACCACAGTGTTTGGACACGGATAGAAGAAGAAACGTTTTTAAACACTAAATAAAGACTCAAGACAAAAAAATGGCGACCTATGTCACAGAGCTTCACAGTGATGAAAAAGAAAATCCTGAAAATCTCAGGGAATCCCCGTATCGCTGTGAAAACAATTGCACGAAAGATCATGGTCAACCATGTGATAAACATGGTGATCATGGTAGTAGAAGTGGGACCAGGTCAACATGGGCCCACAAGGTCGATTGGGACCATGGCTGACCAAATCTCAGTCATGCTAAAGCATGGTCGACATGGTATACCATGGGGACCCTGGTAACAACGGATGACCATGGTCAAGCACCATGGATGATTATCGCTGACCATAGTCAACATGGTCAGCCATGTCTTGACCATGGTTGACCAAAAAGAATTGGGTGGAACATATCAATGCGTACATCATCAGTGCATTTGTGGGAGTAGAATGTCCATATTGACTTTGGCAGGAACCCACAAACCATGAATGCCATAAATTTTTAACCAATTCCATTACGCTGTTTAATGTGGCCACCATTCAACCCATGACTTTTCTTAGAGTTCTTCTTCAGTAGCTGGAATATAGGGTAATTATTATCATTACTCCATGGGATCTCCTAATTAACCTAAAGCTTTGCATGATTTTGAATATTTTTTTTTTCTCACAATTTCTTGGGCCATAGGACACTTGTAGTTGGACCATGGGTCAGACATGTCAATTTTCCTAATGCAGGACCATGGTCAGACACACAGCCACTAAGTGTCTGTCAACCATGGCTAGACAATAGACCAGATTCCTAATTTAGTGACCATTGGTCAGACATGGGCTACTTGAATTGACCATGGTCATCCATGGGGACTACCTTGTTCAACCATGATCAGACTTTGAGTTTCCTGGGTTTTTTTTTTAGTGCCATGGTCCATCATCATTTGCTTAAGTGAACCATGGTCACCCATGGTCATGAGTGGATAAAGCATGGTTGTCCATGGTATACTTGAAGTGACTATGGTCAACCATGGCCCCCAGGTGATGACCATGACGACAATGCTCAGGCCATGCTAAGCATGGTCGACCATGGTATAACTTGAATTTACCATGGTCACCATGGTCCAGTCCGGTGATTCCCAGCTGACCATTTCATCCATGCTAAAGCACGGTCGACCATGTATACCATGGGGAACATGGTAACCACGGTTGACCACGGGTCAGCCACCATGGCTGATCATCGCTGACCATAGCTAACCATTGCATCCATGTTTTGTACCATGGTTGACCAGCTAGCCATGGTTTACATTTCGCCTATGTAGGGGAGGACAGTCTACCTTTGTTTGCAGGTTTTGGAGGTCGTTGTAACAGGCAAATCTGAGTAGCAATATTCTATACCGACAAAATTGGTCAAAAGGACTGCTGACCTGAGCTGAGCACAGAACAAGAGGTCAACGGTCACACACATCGTCCAGGTCACAAATGGGGACAATGCACTCTTGTTGGAAATGTAGTAACATATGGGATTTTGAATTTCTTTGTTTTCATCATATTTTGATTTTCTTTGTCAAAACAAAAATTTGAATAGAGTACATCTATTTTTCAAGCGATATCTTTATCACTCTTAGAATTTCATCAAATCTTTTCATTTTAATATCTATTTTATTTACTGATTTATTTATTATCATTTTCCCTGCCCAAAATATGGCTATTTTAGTAACGTGGTGCATTTTTCATTCTAATTATTGAAGACTGCTTGTAACTTGTTCCATGTTTTGTCATATACACACATTCCTTCAGTACTCATGTGTTCTACGTACTCCTCAAATATATTCCCACCTTTTTTTAAAGGTGTGCATTTTTTGTAATTTTAAGCACCTTGTGTTTTATTTATGATTCACTAGATATTATTATGCCCCAAATTTCAGTTTGATACCGATTTGTGGTTGATGTGTAGAGCAGGTGCTTTGTATCACACATTTTCCCATAGGCTATTGTACTGTAATTTTTTTTTAAACAATAGAATTTATTGATCAGAAAATCAAAATTTGTGAATTTCTTACAGATACAATGGGATTTGCAAGATAGATTGGTACACTACATGCAATTATTAAGGCTAGCCGGTTCAGACATCACAATCTCAATTTTTGGGGTAATACGTTCGGGTGACCAGGCTGTCACAAAAATCCCCTTTAGGTAACGTTTTGAAATTTAGGGGGTTAATGCACGAATCTTTGCCCAAGCTGGAGTCGAAACATGTCTTGGGCCTCATAGTACACACAATACAACAACTTCATGATTCATAATTTGAAAACTTTTTGAAATGTGCACCCTCCGATATTACCCCTTCATTCTGAGTGATTTATCTGATTTGATGTAACTGAGGCAGTATTAATGTAATTTGCGTGCCCTTTTTAAGCAAAATCCAATATAGTCCCAAGAACTGAAACACAATTTGCCATTTGATGTAGCGCAGCCATATCTGACTTGGTTACTCTATGACCTCACCATTTAATATTAAAGAGACAACTGGCACATTTGAAATTCGTGTGCCCCTTTCATATGTGTTTATCCCTGAGATTCCCCAGTTTTGAAGGACTTCTTTTTTTTTTTTTCCCTGTCCGGCCGATTTTTGCTCAATTTTGAGGACTTTCGGGCAGAAATATGCCCGTAACTGGGCTATGGGAAAAATTTTCAAGTTTAATAATATCATTTTTTATTTCAGATCAGTTTCTACACAAAATTTCCACCCTAGAAAATGGTATTTTAAGATACGGATCTTTCCCTTTAATTTTTCCACCTTCTTTTCCAACCAAACGTAAGTCAAAGCTTGAATGCTGTCATAATGGACAGCATGAACATAAAATACCCATTTTGTTGTTATTAGGCTTGCTTTTCAGTTGTAGCACTTGTAGGATATATTAACACTTAACTGCATAAGGGGTTTGGCACCTCTGTTTAGTCATAACAGGGGGGGGGGGGGTTTCCTAGGTACCCCCTACTAATATAAATGATTGTTTGATGAAATCCACTACGTGTTAGAAGGCTTCAAAGACAACAATAAAAAACTAAAACTGAAGAAATTGTTCAGTAAGAAAATTAGGGGCAAACCCTTGATTTTATTTTGGCGTCAAACATGTGGCGAAAAAGACACTAATTTGTTTCTGCTTTTCTAACGGGCATTGCTTCGCCTAGACTGTGCTGATTGCCTTTAATTGGTGAAAAGAATGACTATACTTACCATATAAAAAGCCACAAACATAAATGTCTCATTCCATTGTTTAAATATTTTTTAGGGTTACTTGTATATTTAACATAGGTCCTAGTAAACCGCTACATTATGAATATAAAATATTATGGCTCCAATGGCCTACTCTACTTTGCAAGATTTTTTTAATTAATTATTTTGCTTTGTTTATGTCACTAGGTGTATGCCAATTATGAAAATCAGAATCACCAGTAACTCTAATAAGATTTTTCAATTTTTGTCATGGGCCTTCCGTTAGTGATAAGGGGGCTCCTAGGAGCCCAGCTAATCAACCGCAAAAACAACGCGATGGATTTGAAATTTTTTTTGCACCAATTGCAAGCGCAACTAAGTTGACAAATACACAAAATATAAACCAAATTATATTGGCAAGCGTTAAAAAATCGCCAGCTGAAAAACAAAATTTGGGTACCTAGGAACCCCCCTTATATGCAGTTTAAGTGTAAGATACATCCTGTACAGACATGCACAAATCTGATTTTTGATGATTTTTTTCCAATTTTGGATTTGGCCAAATTAGACATGCTGATACACCCAAAACTTTTGAAAAGTAAAATATTTTTGAAAAATACTGAAAATAACACAATAAGTGAACATATGTAAAAAAATTGTCTTTAATCTTGACATGCTCTCTACCCACACAAAAATAAAAGTTGATAGTGCAGTTGCTGTGTTTGTTACTAAAATATGTTTAAGACAAATTGGCAAAATGTCCAAACCAAAGGTGAAATTTGTCTAAATGCATAAAAATACAGTACAATCATGGACGCGATGGTAAGTTTCCAACCTAATATCTTTTTTTTAAAGCCCTAGGCCTATATACCTGGGGGCCTATATTTTGAAACAGGGGCAAAATACCAAGGAAAATAATTTAATCGGACAGCAGCGATTTGCTATCCGAAACAATGGAAAACATCGTCAAAATCATATTTTTGTATTTTTGATACTGGCCATGGATATGCAAACATATAATGCAAGTGATTGTGCCTTGAAATCCTGTGTATTAAAGACAATGCAGTGCTTTTTAACCTTATTCCTTAATTTCTATACATTCGTATCAAAATTTCCCGACTCAATCTAAAAAAAAAGCCTTTCCCGGTGAATTCAACAGATTTTAAGCATATTTGTTCACCATTTTCAAAACATTTTGAGAATCATACACAAACAGCATTGATCTTTGTTTATATTCTGTACTGGTGTAAACCACAATCAGCTGTTTTTGTGTACATTTTGAATGCACTCTGCTGTATGTCTATTTGCGAGAGACGTTATGAAAAAAATCATTTTTCACTATTTGGGGTTTGTTTCTACATTAAGCAGTTATTCTCTCGCATTAAATTCAAATTTATTTTTGACATTGGAAGTGCCATGTCTTTTGGTGGGACAATTTTGGGCCATTTAGAACCTAAATTGTTTAATGATGCATAATTCAAATTAGAAAAAATGTGTGCAAGCGCCAAGAAAATCACCATTTTTAAACTAACATGCACTGGCATCAACATGGAGAAGGGAGGGATGATCGGTCTGGACATCCTCCTCATCAAAAGTTAACTGTAATTTTAATTAACATGTATACATTTAAAAACCTAAATCATTAAAGTGATAATCAAAGTAAAAACAACAATTTTTAACTAATTGCTTTAAATAAAGGGTGATAAGCCTAGACCATTCGCAAATATAATAGTGGTCTGGAGATGTTTGAGCTTCTAGTCAGAAAACTAGAGTAGCTTTGTGATTATCATAGTTTTCAAATTGTTCAAAGCTGAAGGGTTCAAATTTGAAAATAAAGTTTGGTAGAATTTTCTCTATATAAATGAGGTTTTTCCATCATCATCAGGGCGGATCAGATTTGAAAAACTTCAAAATTACCGGGGAGCTGAAGGCTGTAACTGGTCAAAATGGGCTGGATTTTGGCAAGCTTTTGCAGAATTACCGGGTAGGCGATGCCCCCTCCGCCCCCCTCATCATTACATCATCCCAACTCAACATCGTCCGTCGATGTCACAATATCAACGCACAACAACATCAACATCAATACACCTCCCTAGTAATGTTTTCATTCAAAGTACAACTTTACAAATTCTTCAGTGTATATCCAGCCTATAAAGAACTTCACACGCTTACATGTTACTTGTATTAGGGTATACACCCAATACCAACTGCATACCATCGCAATCCCACAGAGTGTGGAAAATTGACGAACAGTCTACCTAACAAGTATTTGACCGGATGTGACGTGTCCACGGTGGGTGGCCTACAATTACAGTTTGGTTGAACTAGAGCCATCAAGATTTCTTACATGATAGTTTTGTCTATGTGAAAATATGCCCATGTAATTTCCCCATTATGTCCGACATTATAATAAAACGCAACCTAATACCCTGATGACAGAACCATTTAGAGATACTTGATTGCCCTGTGAATCGTCAAAAAAGCCTGAAATTGAAGAGAGTTTTATGTTTATATTTAAATTTTAAATGTATGGGAAAACTGGGAATTTTTAAATTTTTCTGTAAAATGGGTTTCACGTGGACTGAACATGCATGCAAAAAGGAGGGCTAATGGGATGGGATAAGGGCATGAAAAGGTTTCCTTTAGTGGCCCACATACCATAACTTCAGGGTAAGTCCTTACCCCCCAGCCCCACCCCCTTAAAAAACTGTTCCAAATGAGAACTGCCAAGGCTCTGCATTATAATCACTATGATGTCTTATATGATTTTTACTTAAAATGGGTTCACATGGAAAAAAGAGAGAAAGAGAGAACAAAGAAATAGGGATGAAGATAGCGGGAACGGCGAGCAGCAGCGAGCCTGGAAAATGACGCCGGAAAAATCTGGAAAACTTCTTAAGTCGTGACCCCCCCTCCCTCCTCCCCCCTTACCCCCTGTCCCCCTTCACCCTACCCATCCTGCTAATTGCAAAATGTTTGAAAAGTTACACCAGTTGGTGCAAAGTTGGCAAAAAGTTAAGCAAAATTGGCAAAAAAAAGGGTGCAAAAAGTTATGCATAGTGGCGCAAAAGTTACAACAAGTTGCACAAGGTTGCAAAAAGTTCTGCAAGATTAAGAAAAGTAGCATCAAGAACAAAATTGCGCAAAGTTGCATAAAGATATGCAAAGTGCAAAAGGTTATGCAAAGTTGGACAAAGTTACATAAAGTTACACAAGTTGGGGAATGTTTTGTCAAAGTTGCGTAAAGTTGAGGTCAAGTTGCAAAAAGTAGTCAAAGTGCAACAAAAGTTACATAAAGTTACGCAAAGTTCGGAATGTTTGTGCAAAGTTACTAAAGTTTTACGCAAAGTTTGCGAATGTTTTGGCAAAGTTACCTAAAGTTATGGCAAAGTTGCGGAATGTTTTGCAAAGTTGCGTTAAGTTATGGCCAAGTTGCAAAAAGTTGCGCAAGGTTACGCAAAGTTGCGTAAGGTTTGCAAAGTTACGGAAAAGTTATAGATAGTAACTGAGAGTTCCGGCAACATCTTTGTGTAACTTTTTGTGCAATTTTCTGGAAACTTTCTGCACTTTCCAAACCCCGTGCCAATTTTTTTGAACTTTGGAAATCCTTCCCAAGGTGACATGGGGCCTCCTGTTGCAGACGACCCTACCAAAAGTTTGGTTAAAATTGTCCCGGCTGGAACTCACTCTGGTATTTTATAATCTTCTTAGCAATTGCTCGTAAGTTGAATGCTCATTTGCAGTTGGGGTCTTTATGTCTGAGTAAATTGTTTAGTACCGTTTTGACCAATTTAGAGCCTGAAAGATAATGCTATACTTTATATTCATCAGCAAACATTCCCCTCAGAGTTTTTTCCTGAACGAAAATAATATTTAATTGCCTTCAGGAATCAATCAATTGATTGTCTCTCGTAGACCGGATATCAGATATATTGATTATAAACGCCCATTCCCTGTGTTGTATCTAGCATCTTTCATAGAAAGTAACCAGTTGGTAACAACTCAAATAAACTCAAAGTTGGTTAAATAGTTGTAACGGTTCCATTCAGTAAAAGTGTAATAGAGTTGCCATAATAATTGGTAACCAATACTATAGTGCATGATTATTGACTATTTTGTTGGTGATATGATCGTGGCTCAAACACCGCACTATCATGATATCAAATACTTTTTATGCTCTCTTTGTGAATGTGCAAATTATTCTGGTTTATTTTCTCACAATTTAACCGTTCTCAATGATTACATGTTCATTTTAAGGTGAACATAGACCTACATTAAAATTAGTATGTAAATCTTTAAGTGGTTCATTTAATACGAGAGAGGTAGAGCGGTGGGAGGGGGAGGGGAGAAAGGGAGGGAGAAAGGGAGGGAGAGCAGAGTAAGGGGAAGGAGAAAGAAGGGACGAATTTCTTTTTCGATAGCTTTGAGAACGTTGAGGAAATTATGCATGTTAAAAATATAGCAATTTATTTCCCTCTTGTAGCTTTTAGAAATATCAGATTTGCGTTTACAGCAGATGTTGCTATTATAACCGGTTACAAAACAAAACAAATGAATGCCTTGTAATCTATTTCTAAAGCAAAATTTCCATGATTATATTCCTCGTTCATCCGCCCGTCCGCTCGCTTACACCAAATGGACCAGGGATACCTAATCGTGTTTTTACAAAGTTGTCCTGAATTTACGCCGAGACTATTTCAAGGGGTCTGACTTTGCCTAAGAAACTCTCTTTGGATTTAAGGAGGTTAGCAGCAGGTCTCTGTCCCAACATTGGGTGCTACACATTAGATAATAGGCAGCTATACTCTTGCATGCTCGCTACACTACGACGGATGTCTGGTGAAGCAATTCCTGCTATAGTGCTGCAGCAGCAGGTGAAAAAGGACCTTAGACTTCTGCTAACCAGGCCCGGAATAATAACATTGCAATCATAGCTAAAATTGATCATTGGGTTGTCTAGTTCATGCAATTGCAAATACGTGATGACAAAAATAAAAGTGATGGCAATTTGCATAAACCAACATTTTCCAAAATGGCCGCCATTTTAAAGGTATATATTAGCACTACTATGGCGACTTAGTGTCGAAATGTATGTTGTCTGGGTCAAGAGGTTCGCTATACAACTGGCAGAATTATCTGAGTCATGTGAATCATTGTGAGAGGATTAGAAATGATCTTGACCTTAATGCAATCGCTATATCATAGATTTGTTGTTGTTTTTATAAAATACATATAATATACTTCCAAATGTTGAAAAAATGAAAGAAATCAATTACAAAATAAGCCAGATATGACCTATTTTGTAAGCACACCCTTTTTTCCCATTTCTATGGGATTTACACACATTAAACTTGTGTTTGTGGGAATTTACAATGTCAATATCATGAAGCCTTTGAAAACTTAAATGCTACGTTTTCTTGATTTCAACTACGGATTAATCAATGAATTTATTTATACCAATGTGCCAACTGATATGACGAATCCAAACACCAATTCACCTGTTGGAGAGCAAGAAAACAAGATCTTCCCATTGTTTAGGATATTGCAAAGAGTTTAGTCCCTTATTGGCCTAACCTTTCTCTATACCTGGATTACAGCAGTGTTGAAACCCTTTTCATTTACACCTCGGATATAATTGGGAGATTTTCAGGGAACATTAAATTCTTTTTGAAGATCAATAAAGGGATTATGACTATTCATAGATCAATTAACAAAAGAGCATTGGGTCATCATTACTTTCATCAAGCTAGCCCCGTATAGGCGTACAACAACTATTTAAATCCCATTGGAATAGGTAAAAATGGGTGTGCTTACAAAATTGGTCACATCTGGCTTGTTGTTAATCGTTTTCTTTCATTTTTTTCGACTTTGGAATATATTAGATTTGCTTTAGTAAATACAACAAAACATTATTTAGTGATTTTTATCAGGTCACTGTCATCTGCAATCCTTGCACCATTTTTTTATTCACGTAGAAAACACGGCCTATTTTTTCAGATTGGCCGCTATCTCATCTAGGAGTTTAATAAAACTATTGGCAAAAAACTTTAGGATGAATATAAACAATGTGGATGTTTAATTTTAAATGTCATTAAATTTTCGCAAAGGAAAAATAAGTCCCCCATATTTGAAATACAAATACCCAAAAGTGTTAGAGTTACTGCAATGTCAGGGAATGTGGCAAAATGAATCAAATAATTAAGCCCTATGCTTCATAATTAATACCGATGCTTCATAATTAATACCAAAAAAACATCCTCAGTAACTCCTTCTTAGAACTTCCTACCTTGCGCTTTATGGGCCCTATGAAGAAAACCCTCCCAATGATTGACTATCAACAGGTGTGGACGTCCCATGACCATCCCACTGTTTCGACAAATACGGCCATTTTCCTATTGACATGTCCTGAACAATCATATAGTAATACAAATTTCACTACCGATGAGTGCAATGTAAAAAATATATGTCACGACAAATTTTTGGTTTTCTATTTCACAGCCCGCAGCGAGGGAAATGGAACAACCAAATTTGTCCAGCTGATGTATTTTTACTATTGCACGAATATAGCAGTCCAATATTATTTTTGTTTTTTATATAACGATATCAACACATAGATTCTTACCACAAGTGCAATAGTACAGTGCAATGTAAAAAACCTATTGCATGGCTCAAATCGCGCTCGAGAGTATATAATATTATTAACGTAAACAGGCCGACATTAGAATAAAAAAATCCCATGGAACAATTCCACATATATATTTTGGATGAATACATATGCGTGTCAAAGCGTCACATTTGGGGTGTCACATTTGGTGGCCCGGTCCATCAATAACACGACACAATGATGTTGGAAATCCTTGCTAAAACATCCATTTTGTCACCAAATCGTCATCCGAGATGATGTATAGTATGAAGTCGAAAGGGTTTGGGCCTTTATTTATTTGAACCGTCTTGGAAAATACACTTATTTACGTATGCAAACTTTCGTTACTTTTATATTTATCTCAAAAAACAGTTTGTAAATAGTTTTATTTGAACTCCTTGACCCAGAATCTTTAATTTGACACTTCATCTTCATAGTTATATAATAAGAGATAGGGAAAACCGAACATTTTTGGTCATAACCATGGCCATCTTTAAAAATGTCGGCACATTGCAACATTTGCAAATTTGGTGGAATAGTTTTATTTGTCTTTCCTCTGGTGGGTTTGCCTTTAAGAGATGGCCTTCATTTTGGAAAAATGGAGCGTGAGCAAATGGCCACCACTTTTTAAGTGTGGTCCTGCACTGTTTTCAAATGAACTCTTAATCCCTACGGTGGACTACTACTCTCCTACACTGGTTGGTGTTGGGAAAATTGCTAGGATGGTATAAGAGTTTATAAGTTAGGGAGGTGGCTCAAAACGCGCGGTTGGACCGTTGCGTTCATGGCGTGTAAACCGTGTTAAAAAAAAATCTTGTTTGGACAGTGGAAACCTGCTCGCCCCTGAAAAAGAAACCGGGAGGAACCGACAAGCAACCGCGTGACTTGCGGTTCGTGGCGGTGTAACCGTGTTTAACTGTTTGGAACAATGGAAAACTTCGAACCTGGAAGAACCGGACGGATAGCCGACAGCAACCACGTTGACTTGTGGGTTTCATGGCGGGTATAAACCGTGTTTAATTGTTGGAAACATAGAACCTGTTTTGAACCGGTAAGAACCTGGGCGGAACCGACAAGCAATCGTTGGTTGACTTGTGGGTTTCATGGCGATTTAACCGTGTTTATTGATTGGAACAATGGAACCCTGATCGAACCTGGAATGACCGACGGACCGACAGGGAGCAACCACTGGTTTGACTTGCGGTTCGTGGCGGTGTAACCGTGTTTAATGGTTTGTTTTTTTGTTTGTAATTATTCTGTTAAAAAACACATTAAGAACCGGGCGGAACCGACAAGCAATCGCTGGTTGACTTGCGGTTCATGGCGATGTACACCGTGTTAAAATTGATTGGAACATAAACCTGATCGTAACCGGGAAGGACCCGGACCGGACCGACATCAACCACTGTTGACGGTGTGGTTCGTGGCGGTGTAACCGTGTTTACTTGTTTGGACAATGAACCTGTTTGAACCTGTAGAACGCGGGCGGAACCGACAAGCAATCGCGGTTGCTTGTGGTTCAGGGGGCGATTTAACCGTGTTTAATTGATTGGAACAATGGAAACCTGATCGAACCTGAAGGACCGGACGGAACCGACAAGCCCGCTGGTTCGACTTTGTGGTTCATGGCTGTGTAACCGTGTTTAAAATTTTTTGGAACAATAGAAACCTGTTTGAACCTGTAAGAACCGGGCGGACCGACACAATCGCTGGGTTGACTGTGGTCATGGCGGTGTAAACGTGTTTAATTGAAATTGGAACACATGGAAACCTGATCGCACCTGGAAGGACCCGGGTGCAACCGACAAGCAACTGATGGTTGACTCTTGGTTCATGGCAGTGTAAACGTGGTAATTGTTGCCACAATGGAACCCGATCCACCTGAAAGAACCGGCCGGACCGCAGCAAAACCGATGGTTGGCTTGCGGTTCGTGGCGGTGTAACCGTGTTAATTGTTTGGACAAGGGAAATTCTGATCGAACCTGGAAGAACCGGACGAAATCGACATCAACCGTGGTTGCTTGTGGGTTCCTGGCGGTGTAACGGGTGTAATGGTTGGAACAAGGGAAAACCTGTTGCAAAACTGGAAGACCGGACGGACCGACAAGGCAACCGGTGAGTTTTGGAAAAGCCAAAACCCTTTATCCGTTGAGTTGGGGAAGACATAGAGGGAAGGCATACGCTGCACATAAGAGCCCATGGAGGCCAGTTGCATCGATCAGGGGGTATGTGGGCGAGTGACCAGTGAGTTTCTTCAGATGTTATTGCGTGAACATACTTTACTCTTTTCGTCGTCTTGATTGGGTCTTATAAGAGAGAGAGAGAGAGAGATTGCGGTCCAAGGGAACTCCTATATATAGACAGGATTATCACAGGGCTCCAGGGGTGTGTTCCAGGAAAGCAAATAAAGAATTGATGTGGTTTGTGTCAAGTCTACAAGGAGGGACCACAAAGCATTCAATATTTGGGTTGGTGATGACATCATTTGTGGTGCTATTGATTTTTCAGAGAGTAATAGAAAATTCCAAGTGACTGGTGTGAATCTATTCATGACACACTGACTGACAATCAATAGCTTCACTAATGATGTCCACTGGTAATGTATTCTTTTTTCTGGCCCTGTTTATTGGAATGGAATGTCCCGTAAAGATTTGGAGTAGGTTTAGCATCTCATTTCCTGGGACCTTCAAGCTGACGTTTGGCTTCATGGTTGCGTACATGGAAAGCACACACCTGTGTCTTGGATGAATTTGCACGAAGGTGGTTTTCCTCATATTAAGGAGTGAGTTCATCCAAAGGTTTGGATAGTCTCTCTTCAGCAACTGTGAAGTCTGCATCTTGTGCGCTAATTCCAAGATCGTCTGCATAGATAAAAGGACAGATTACTGTCCTAGGTTTGTGGTTGGTATAGATGTTGAACAGGAGAGGTGCGAGCAAGCTCTCTTGGGATAGTCATTAGCACTTCTTCGCTCCTAGCTGAACAAAGAACATCCTGTGATGAGCTCAGTCATGCGGATGTCTTTGGTGATGTCATTGGTGAGTTTTAAAATATCTTATGTAGTCAGCATCTGTGATTGGTCATAAACTGTTGATAGATCGACGAACGTGACTCCGGTTACCAAACCCTTCTCAAACCCATTCTCGATGTGCTGAGTTAGGTTGAGTACTTGGCTTGTTGTTGATTTTCTTGGCCGGAAACCTGCTTGTTCGTATATCACAGGTGCAGGTGCGACACGGTAGAGCAGGAGATGTTCAAAGAGCTTATGGCAGAGGAGTGATATTGGTCTATAGCTCTTTGGATTAGATGGCTCTTTCCTATGCTTTAGGAGTGCCATAACATGTGTAGAGCTCAAGAATCCACTCCTTTGCTATACTGGGCCGAGGTTTTTCAGTTGAGATGTTGCCAAGGCCTACTGCTTTTCCTGGTTGAAGTTTAGCTATACCAGTTCCAGTTTGTCCATGTTGAAAGGGCGAGTAGTGGTATACTCTTGATATTCTTTAGCACATTCTTTGCAAAGGCCTGGCATATATTCTGTCCTACAGCCGTTGGATATGAATTTCCAAGCAGTCTTGTTCACTAGTTGGGCATATTTGTCATTGGGTTTTGGAGCATTCCTCTTCACATTCTGATCCAAGCTGATCCAGATCATCATTGAATCCTTACCGGTCTGTTTCCTATAGCTAAGGCACCGCTTAAAAAGGCACCTTTCTGGTCTTACTGCAGTGTTGACTTGGATACCGATTGGTCGATGTTAGGGGAACAGGATCCAGAAAAATCTTGCTACACAGGTTAAAGACGCTTTGTCAACAATAGCTAGATTAGGTGCTATAAAATGATGGCGGCAGCTTAGGGTCGTGAAGGAGACTTAGATGTGGACTGTCTAACCATTCTTCGACAGCTTGTCCGTCTTTATTGGTTTCATTGTAGCTTCATTTGGTAATATGGCTGTTAAAATCGCCAATGAAGAAGTGACGTTTGGCGGAATTCCCGAGATTTAATTGAGGTTGCTTGAAATTTGCTGATGGAGATGTATACACTGATGTAACTATGACAGAGCTGTTGACAGAGCTGACGATGTTGTTGTCAGCAGACATTGAAGTTGCTTCAACAACTTTGCCTGTTTTCACATATCGAAGAATTCCATGCTGTCGATGTGGTCTCTCGATGGAAAGGACCTGGTATTGGTTGGGCGATGATTATCAGTTCCTCTGTGGGTTTTATGCAGGCACAGGACATCGCATATTGGAGATTATTACACATGTCAGCATGTCCTGTCCAGTCAAAACACCCATTGTGACCAATTAAAATATGATTCATTTGCCACCCAATCAAGACAATCAATATGGCCACCAATACAATAAAGGATTTGTATTTATCTACTATACTAATGCTTTGGTAACAAATATATCAATTGAGACCATTTTGAATTGCTTTAAATAATTTGATTATCAATCAAATCAATAACCATTCAAGATGGCCCCAAAATGGTTATAAAGCATTACCGTGCTAAATATAGACAAGAGCTGTAATGTTTGTGTATATTACTAAAACTCATTCTGAGCAGTTTAAATATCACAACATAAATTGATCGATAACTCCAAGATGGCATCCTAGATGGGCATCCAATATGGCTGCCAACGTCAGTCGGTAAAGGTCAGTAATTCATTCACGCTGTAGGCTAAAGATGTATTTTTTGTGGTTTTAGTTGGATCATCAGTCCATAAGTCCCAGTAAGACTCACATAAGTCCATATTTATCAAATGTCCCAATATGGATGCCAATATATGACTAAAACCTACCAAAAAACAAAGAGACACATCTCTGGACTATTAGTGGAGTTTGAGGTGAAGGTGGGTGTGCATCAAGGTTCTGTACTTTCGCCATTGATTTTTGCAATTGTGATTGATGTAGTCACGGAGAGTGCAAAAGGTTTGATGAGTGAGATGTTGTATGCGGGGTTGTATGCTGAGGACTTGGTTTTAATGTGTGAGACAATGGAGGGATTGAGGGAGAAATTTTGGAACTGGAAGGAGGCTTTTGAGAGTAAGGGTCTGAAGGTAAACTTTGGGAAGACAAAAGTGTTGGTAAGCGGGTGGAGAAGGAGGTGGTAGTGAGTAAGGTAGACCATGCGACGTGTGTGGGAAGAGGGTAAAAGCAAATTCAGTGTGGTGTAAGTGACCCCAAGTTTGGCGAGAGATTTTGTCTGTGGAAGATGCGAGAAGGGAACTGCAGTGGCGTACCGAGGCAGTCGATCCAGAGGGGGCAAATATTCAAGTCGTCCCGCCAGAGGGGGCAAAATCGTCCCGGTGATTTGCTCCAATTAAGTCTGAATTGATAAAATGCGCGCGTAGCGCATGAAAATTGCCGAATTTACTTTAATTTTGCCCAAATTTGGCCTGAAGTTGGTTGAAATTCCCGAAAAAGAGGGATAAAAATGCACATTTTGGCCCATATCGTCCCGCTTTTTCGAGCCAGAGGGGCGGCAAATTCCCCCCCCCCCCCGCCCCCCGGTCGGGTACGCAACTGCAGGGATATGTTGGAACAGGAGGAAAGGTTGTGTGATGAGGTGGAATTGGTGAAGGAGTTCACATACCCGGGGACAGGGTTAGTAGGAGTGGTGTATGCGAGACGGCTGTGACAGCTAGCGTGAGTTATGGGTGGGTGAAGTTTAGGGAATGTGGGAGTTGTTACAAGGGAAAAATATCCTTTGATGATGAAAGGAATGGTGTATAAGAGTTGTGTGAGATCAGTGATACTGTATGGGAGCGAAAATGAGGTGGGGATTCTGAGGACGTGTACTAGAGCAATGATGAGAGCGATGTGTGGTGTATGGGGGATGCATTGAATCCGGCAAAGAGGGAGAGAGGGTGTGAGGGCGATTGCTACTAGTGCGGTGAACCCGGCCACCCCCGTTTTCGGGGACAAAACCGACTTAAAATTGGATTTAATAACATTTTTACTATTAGTGATCGGGATTTTCGCCACTTGGCAAAGTGTTCATTATAAAAGATTTAATACCCATATGGATGGCATTAGTAAAAGGAACTTCTTACCGTGATGAACTTGTCCCATGTTTATTTGGGCGTACTCGTATCACGGTAGAAGCACGTCCGTATACAATAACCTGTTGCAGTGCAATGATAGGCTCCAAAGAAAAAGGTTTCGCAAACTTCGGAGCTAATAAAATGTTTCATATTATCCTCGCTCGTAACACAAGGCACACATTTACCTGAGAAGTCTTTATCATCTAGATGCATAAAATTCAAAGTAGTAATTCTGAGATGCAAAATTCAGGGAAATCCTTCCATATATAATTGTCTATTTTTCCACAACAGTGACGAGAGCGCAATACTACGCTAATTACTCAACATTTGGAAGCAATTTAGATGTTATATTTTGTTTATTTCTAAGCCTTTTTTGCAAATTACTGTCGATGTTTGTATTATATAAGGACGGTTAGTAACAACTTGGGTGAGTATTATCTGAGTTGTATTGTGAATTCATAAATCTGCTGCTACACACTTTTTCAGAAGTACACTTTCTGCAGAACCCAACAAGTTATTGTTGATGGCGTTTAGTTTTTCGAGAGAGGCAAATGTGAAATCTTGTGTGCCCCAGGGCACAGTTCTGGGTCCAGCTATGTTTTTATATACATAAACGACTGTGCCAGAGAATATAAGATATACTGTAGACTCCTGCAGATGACTGTCTTTGTATTAGAAGAATACATTCTGCATAGATCTGAAATCCTACAAGGTAATGTCAGCTCATTGTGTACCTGGGAAGATAAATGGTTAATGAAATTCAATACCAAAGAAATTTTTTCGCTAATGCACATCACTCCCAAAGCATAAACCGCTTGTTACTAAGTATTCAGTGAATGGGACTGAACTCCAGACGTTGGATAATCACACCTATCTAGGTGTAAACATCAATAATAAGCTCAGTTGGAATAATCATATTACATACAGTCACAAATCCAACAGAACTCTCGGTTTATTACGTCACAATATATACAACTGCAAGCAAATGTCAAGGCATCTGCTTATAAAATGCTTGTCAGGCCCAACTTGAATACTTTTCTACTATTTGGGACCCTTATCAACAGTCTTTACATTGCTGCTTATTGAAGCTGTTCAGAATAGAGCAGCAAGATTTGTTCAACATGACTACCGCAGAACCAGTAGCGTTTCATCAATGGTTCAACGGTTGGGATGGAAGAGCCTTGAAGAAAGACGTCTCAGCGCTCGTCTAACTCTCCTTTACAAAGCTCACCACCAATTAGTCTCCTTAGACCTTCACAAGTTTAAAAATCGCAATAATAAGAAATTCACCAGACAAAGTTCTACCATATCATTCACTCGACCCTCAACCAAACAAAGACTGCTACAAGTACGCTTTCTTGCCGTACAATTGCCCAACTCGCCTACATTAGAACATTTTAAGTCAAAAATTTGTAACAGTAATCTGCTAGCCATCACCCAGGGTGCCCTCAAGTCAAACTAAGCTTCAAGTCGTGTCTGCGCCCTGTACGGGATATCCAATTTTGGAGTTTGCACAGTAACTAACAGATGCAGATACCTAAAATAGAGCGGTCCATAACAAAAACGTCATTCCGATTAAAGAATGCGTCTGATTTGCTCGTATATTTAGGGTTGCATTGCGAACTAGATGGCATTTTACATGTATCGATTACTCTGATAATGATATGTAAACTGATCCGATTGACCTACAGGGATATGCACAAACATTGCAGTACTAGTTTAGATAAAGTTATCAATTATAGCCATCTTAGTGTTTCAGATGCTGTAATGAAGGAATTATTATCACATTTAAAAAATAATTATGGTTTTAATTTTCATGACTGTGAAAACACCAGGATAGATCCCAGATTACCAACCTGCAATTGAATACGTGATTACAAAATTATATGTTAAAGGTCCATGGCCCGACCAAATTTTACCGGAAGTGGTCCAAATTTTGGTATCAGAAGAAAGCTGCTATTTTTCTCATTTACCCAGTGAAATCTTAGGGCTAAATGATGTTTAGATTGGAAGTTATGAGCGAAAATATGCCCCATTTTGGTCGACCAATATTAAGTTTACATGGGGCTAACAAAATCACGTTTTTAGGTCTCACATCAAAACGGATTGAAATATCAGCGCGAAAATTTACAGATGGAGTTTGGGGTGAAGTCCATTCTATTAAGATGAAAACTCATCTACTTAAACCAGGCCATCCCCCTTTAATTGGTCACAATGAGTGTTTTAACAAGAAAGGCTTAAAAATTTACAACTCTTGGTGGACCAACTGATGATTTTTTTTCGTTGGGGCCATTTTTAATTTTTGCATTTTACAAAAATGCTCAAGGTTTCTCAAGGCACCATCTGGTTCATCAGAATATGATGATGATGATGGTAACCTAGCAATTACTCTGCAGGACATTATTTGGTTGTTCATATAATTGGTAAACACTTGTGGCAGCATAATTTGTGTGTATATTAAAAAACACAAATTTTGTTAAAATGTTGTTTAGCTTTGAGTGCAGTGTGGATCAAGTTCATTACTTTGTATGCAATGGATAAGGGGGGTTGTATGTGGGGGGTACAGAAGAAGAGGTCAAAGGTCATTCAGTATTCTGAGGTCACTCAGGATCATCTATATTGCTCTTAGCCCTATTCTTTGCACCACAAAATTGGGACAACCCATTTTTCTGTATTTTTACGATATCCATGGGGGGTAGGATATACCACCCCAAACCAGCCTATAGTAAATTATATTGGTTAGGTCAACAATCGGCATAACTCGAGTGCTAGGTCTTTTTCAAAGACTAATGGTAGGAGGGCACTCTTATGCACATCAGAAGAAGACTTGACTAAAGGCTAGGTCTGGTACGAATATTAAAATCTAAGGACCCTACATTGGAAATTACCACCTTATTTTGCAGCGGTGTTAATCAACTATAAACCCTGACGATTTTGACGGCCCGCTGTGCGAAAATGTACAAACGAATATCCATAAATTACCCTTGAAATCCCAAATTCGAGCAGGTCGTGTCCTGCCTCCCCCCCCTGCTATTTTGTTTGACCAATAGGAGGGCTCACTTCAAATGACTTTTTAGAAAATTAGAAGATGGTGGCCAAGCTTCTTTCAATGTAGTAACTATCAATGAATCAAAATAGAGATTACAGCAATACAGAAACAAACCACAAACCGATTTAGAATCTTGACCATGGGTCCATCATGGATGGTAAATGGCCAATAAATGACCTAGTCCTAGTCCGTATTTATTGGAAATTTAGAATAATATTTCAGAATAGAGTTGATTCTTATGCTCCAAAATTGGCTCTTGAAATTGTTTTTTCAGATGACACCATCACCTGAAAAACCGTTTCAAGAGCCACCTGAATCAAGGAAAGATTAAATGAGAGTTTTCCTAATAACAGTTGACACAAAAAAGATCTCGGCATGTTTTTCGATCAGTATTGTGCAAAAGCTTGATAATTTTGTGAAAAGTTTTTTCAGAAGTAAATTTTGTTGCCTAGGCCTTCCTCTTTCATTTAACAACACCTGCTTGTAAACAAGAAGACAAGGGTGCTGTAGCTCAGCAGGTCAATAGTATGGGCCTTTAGCAATTGATTTGTGGAACAAGAAGGGAATTACCCAATTTTTGAAAGATGCCCAATTTTAATTGGCCCATGTGATTGTTTGACCCAAAACCTGTGAAACACCCCCATATAGGCCTTGGGTTAGCGTTCTTCTAACAAGTCTAGTTGATTATAACAATTGATTTGTGGCACAAGAAGGAATTTACAGATTTTCCAAAGAATGCCCCTTAATCTTAGCCCACGTGACCTTTGACCAATAACTTCTGTTGAAACAACCAATATGGACTTGGGTCAGCAGTCCTCTGACCAAGTCTGGTGATAATCGAAATTGCTGTGGCACAAGAGGAATTTCTAGATGTCAAAGATGCCCTTTTAATAGCCCACATGGACCTTTAACCCAATCTATGACACCCCCATATGGGCCTTTAGGTCAGAGGTTCTTCTGACATAAGTGGTGATAGCACAAATGTGATGTCATCAAGCAAAATGAGTCGGAAGTCACAAGTATTGATTTTAGAGAGATAGGCCAAACAAAGGATAAAATGTAGTTGTGTCTATTGTTTTTTCCACCTTCCAACTGATTATATCTTTGGAATTAATTGGTCAATTCAAATGGGGGGGGATTTCAGCAAAATGTAGCTTTTTATCTGATGCATACAGATAACTGAAAACGTAAAAAATCCAAATTTGACCGACTTCAGAATCATTTTGCTTGATCGCATCACAAATGATTTGTGGCACAGGAGAAGGAATTTATAGAGTTTCAAAGAATGACCTTTAATTGGCCCATGTGACCTTGGGACCCAAATATGTTGAATACACATACGGGCCCTTGGGACTAGTGGTCCTTTCTTAACATTTCTAGTGATTATAGCAATTGATTTGTGGCCACAGAAGGAATTAATAGGATTTTCAAAGATGCCCCGTTAATAGCATATGATTTTTGACCCAAATCTGTGAACCCCATATGATGGATTGCGTAGTGATTCTTCTGAGCACATTGGTTTGATTATCGGCAATTGATTTGTGCCACAAGAAGGAATTATAGATTTTAAAGAATGCCCCTTTAATTGGTCCATGGCTCTTTACCCAAATCTGTGAACACCCATATGGGCATTGGGTTCGCGGTTCTTCTGACCAAGTCTAGTGATTATAACAATGATTTGTTGGCACAAGAAGGAATTTATAGATTTTCAAAGATGCCCCTTTAATGGGCCATGTGACCTTTGACCCAAATATGCGAACACCCCATATGGAACTTGGGTCAGCGGTTTCTTTCTACCAAGTCTAGTGATTATAACAAGTGATTCTGTGGCACCACAAGGAATTTACAGATTTCAAAGAATGCCGCCTTAATCGGCCAACGTGACCTTTGACCCAAATCTGTGAACCACCCCATATGGACCTGGAGTCAGCGGTTCTTAAATCAAGTCTAGGATTATACCAATTGATTTGTGGCACAAGAAGGAATTTTTAGATTTTCAGTGAATGCCCCCTTTAATTGGCCCAAATGACCTTTGACCACATTCTTGTGGAACACCACATTATGGACCTTGGGGTCACGGTTATTCTAAACCCAAGTCTGTGATAGATTATAACAAATGAGTTGTGGCACAAGAAGGAATTTATAGGTTGTCAAAGAATGCCCTTAATCGGCCCAGTGACCTTTGACCCAAATCTGTGACACCCCACAGGGCCTTGGGTCAATGATTATTCTGACCGATGTTCGCTGCAATCGGCCCAATGCGTACTGCAACAAGATGCATTATGGAACGTGTTGAGAGCGAGAGAGAGAGAGAGAGCGTGAGAGAAAGATAAAAAGGTATGAAGATAGAATTGCCTGGAAGGAAGTAAAAACACCCCCAAACCAAAAGTTGCTGTTTGAGTTTTCAAATGAGGCATTGCAGTTACTGGGCACCACGAACTGCTGACCCAAATCAATATTCAAGTAGGCTTTCTTCGTCATTCCGTTGTAAAACCCTCTCCGTGTAAATCAATACACAATTAAGAATGCATTGTACCAAGGAAACTTTTAGGGTTGAGGGTTGTACGTCTTTCAAGTGTCTATCTCTGCCATTTTTACAGGGAGGTGTTTGCCTTAACCTATGACCAACCCAGGGAAACCTAGGGCGACAAAATGTATACTGCAAAACTTTCAAAAATTATCTGACATTGGCACCAAAACTGATCAAAAACATACCGAGATACTTTTTGCCAACTGTACATTGCCAGCAACAAGCATTATGGGGCCGCTTACAATGTTACACTACACAACGTATGTTTTATTTGTACTCGAAAAAACACCATATTCACACAGTACTTGTTATATTTCATTATACAAAAGCTACTTTATTTCATAACTAATTATATTAAGCAACTCATTACAGATCCTTTGGAGAAATTTAAACTAGTGATTCACTGCCTGTACAATAGGTTTATAAAATCTTCTCTGATACCATAATTACAGCTTATACGAATTACAATAGACAAATTACATCGGGTAAAGAGGTCTTACAAGCTGTTCTTGATATCTAACTTTAAGTATATCCCAGGACTATTTCTTTCATACGGAATTCTCGATTCGCTCATATCATGATATAACATGATATACTCTCACTGATAACCAATAAAAATAGACCTTCTATATACTGTCGAACCTTAAAGTTTTACCTCATACATGCTCTGATTGGCTAATTAACATCATGGTGACAGAACACAATAACCAATCATATAAGCTGGTCATACTCATGGGGATAGGGGACGTTTTGGTAAGCTACCAAGATTAAAGGTGCATTTTGTGATCCAGCTAGAACTTTTTATTCAGATGCACTAGAATAGCCCTTGAGAAAAGCTTATTCACAAAAAGTTTGAGTTGAGCCCGATCTTGCGTTTTGTGTGTTATGAGCTAATTCTTGTTTCCCACGGTTCCACAGGCCATTGTGATGCCTTACAATTTATGTCTTATGATAAAAGGACAGGAAATACAAATTGCCAAATTTCTTACAGATACGAAAGACTTGCACTAAGATTGGTTACACCATGGATTACCGAGGCTAACAGTTCAGATGATAAAAAATTATCAACTTTTTGAGAAGTCAGGGGGACGAGGTGAGGATCCGAAATGCCCCCTTAAGAGTAACCATAAATATTTCTTGATTCATGCCCAAGGGAATGCTGAAATTAAGTCACTTACAGAGAATGTCTGGCAAAAACTTTTTGTATGTGAGAAATAATGAGTGATTCATCACTAATACTGATTTCATTCACCCCTTTATTCACTTCTTTGTACTTCATTATTCTGAAGACATGGTACACTGGGTATTCTGAAATGGAGACTAACTTTGACCTGGTTTTACACCCGGTAGGCCTACAAGAGTGGACTTTTTTTTTCCGATACTTACCGCGTGTGACAGTTAAATGGGTAACAGGTGAAAACCTTCCTCATCGATGGGCTGTTCTGGCCCTTCCTGAGGAATGTTCTCACCAGTTAAAGCCACATTTTCAAAATATGTTGGAAGGAAAAAAGGTCCCACTCTTGTAGGACTTACCTTGGTTTAACAAAACCCGAGTCAAAGTTAGAACTCCCTTTCAGAATAACTACCAGCCTAAAAATGGCCATACTCTGGAATTTAAATACAATGCAAGCGTGGTTTGTCAGAATTATTAACAGCTGTGAAAAATGCTCAAGAAATCATTGGTTGATAAGCCCGCGGTTACAATTACAATTTAATTGAACCAAGTAGTAAGCACTGCGTAGTTGAAGTATATTTTTAGGGTGAAGGATCGCGTCAATACCGCGTTTGCTACTTTCGAGTGCAAGACTACCATTGCGTAGATGTTGCATTCAGCGGGTTGTTCGATGTTTGTCAATGGGTGGTGGATGAAGTCCTGTTTTGTGTATTTAAGCCGTAAAGCATCGCCAAAAATGGGGTTAAAGATGACTTAAAGGTCCAATGGAATGCGAAACATACTTATAAACCACCAAAAACTGGTTTAATTCATAAAGATGATTGAGTATCATGTAAAATATGCATGAAGCAGTGTTGAGAAACCTATTATTTTATCAAAAAATTGGGACATACCCCCCCCCCTTAATATCACGCAGTTTTGAAAAGCTTTCAAGGGAAATTCTAAAATGAAGTGATGTTCGCGAGCGGGCAGGAACTTGACCGCGTAGACCGTTAGAGCACGAAGTGCAAACCGAGTAACAAATACGCGATACGAGTCATGATCGTCACTGGAACGGAGTTCTGCGCGTGGCACAGTTTTCTTGCATACGTACACAGTTGACTTCTCCGTGGATACGTCGTACGTTTGTATCATAATAGCATTAATTTTCAAGATAATAAGGCGATGTTTGGCGACGCTGCCCCAGCCGACTTGACCGAAAAGGAGAATAGAAACGGAATAGCTTTATTCAAGTTCTCAACAAAGAAAAAGGAAACTGACAAGGAAGGTACCTGGAGGGTCGGTTTTGTTCGTACGCTAAACAAGACCAGCTCGTTCGTTCCCAGGTGTTTCCCACAGTAAATTTCGAAAATTTGAATTGATTTAAGTATATGTTATAATACAATGATATTATAATAGCTATAGATCACGATTTTTCGTCGTCGGCCAATGTGTCATGAACCAGTCATGCAATCGTGTCGATGTCTATTGGTTCTGCTGGTATTGCACGGGACGGCATACAGTGCTGTGTCACAGTGAAGCTTTGTTTACAAACTGGGTACTTGACGTCCTTAACGGTGGTCAAATCCAACTCCACCATCTTGATCCGTTCGCGAGAAAAACAAGGAGAAGAGAAGGCCCTGTCAGTTGGGTATATTTGGAGGCCTTGAAATTTAACACTTTCCCGATGTTCCACTTTAAAAATCTGGGTTGCGATATGATCAGGCTTTACTGTTGAGGTACGAAAATGTAAGCTGAAAAAAGAAAGGTCTACTCAGCCGTGTCAAGGGACCTTAAGTGATAAAGCTGTTTCAGAATGAGCAATAAGGTATTGAGTTGGAACGGTTCCTCTCTTTCGACGAATTGCACCGGCGATTCACATTATTTGGTGAAGAACTCGGCATGGGCATCGTTTTCACTTAAAAATAATGGTATCGCCTTGGCGTTCAATTCGTTCGCAAAGAGGAGTAACCGGTTCCCCAAAAAAAAACATACCGTTATCTCTAAAATAATACCAGAAATTGGCACATGAACTGAAATGGAAAACTGAGTTTAGATTTTGCTTGACAATGCCCCCACAATTGCACAAAAATACTGTCCTATATTAACAAATAATGCATACTGTGGAATATATAATGCTGTCATGGTTTCAAAGTTAAACTCATGGCATAAAATTCATTTTATTCATAGTAGAGGAAATTAATTGAAATAACCCCAATTATTTTTAAAGGGGGCCTGGCACGATTAAGAGATATGAGTTGTTCATCTTGATAGATTTGGCCTTCACCCAAAACAACCCCCACCTGTAAAAAGTTAGCCGCCCCCACCCACCCCCTCCCCCCTATTTCAATGCGTTTTCATGTAGGAGCAGAAAACGTGATTTCGTAAGCCCCATAGAGTTACTGCGGTTGTAAAATTAAGTATTGGTAGACCAAAGTGGGGTACATTCCGCTCATTACTTCCAACAAACATCCTTTGGCCCTAAAGGTCACAGGGTAAATGCGAAAAATAGTAGCGTCTTTGATACAAAATGTGACATTCGGTAAAATCTGGGCTTCGGGGAAAGAGGCTTATTAGGCGATCGGGCCATGGACCCCCCTTTTAAACAGTGAACAAAAAACAACTGGTTCATTAGGAAGCAATCTCCAAAACTCCTCAGACATTGTGTGTTAACCCTACAGAGATTTCAGCGTGGAAAACTAAGAAATGACACATATAATCGAGAGGAAGACTATTATGATCAACTGACAGGATTAATTCATTTTACTAAAAATAAACACAGGTGTTCATATTAAAGTTGTATTAACTCAATCCCGTTTTCAGGAGAGTGTTTGAAAACAAGAAAAACTTTCAGAGTAGTAACAATGAGGTGATTCGCCAGGACATTGTAATAATTCTTAAACTACTTTTTCACTCCCATGGAGCGGAAGCCTGATGTCACAAGCTTAGAAATAATCTTAAAGATAAATGAGGACATTTAATCCCTAGAGAAGACAGTGCGCCCCAATTTTTTTTTCATAACCCCATTGTTTTGCTATTTGGAATGCTTACCAATGTATATAAGCACCAAATATGGTGTCTTAAGGGGATTGATTTCTGTCGCTGCACGACATTTAACATCAAAGCATGTTTTATAGGGGACAATTCCGATAGCAGCGCATGTTCAAAACAAGTTTTGCAGTTTTCTGTTGTACTTGTTTGTCAGATAAACCTTGGAACAAGTGTCTTGTATGTAGTCTACAAACCGATCCATTGCCAATGTGAGCAGAAATTGTATCCTAAAAACAAAAAAATCTCCTCCGGTATACAACTGTGTTTAAAACCGGTCTTTGATAACCATAATTACAAGCTTATAAAATACAATTATCCAAATTAAAAGATGTAAAAGATGTTACAAGCTTTTCTTGCAATATCAACTTAGTATATCCCCCAGGACTATCTATCTTGCATACGGCAATCTATGAGCGCTCATTATGATATAACATGATAGACTCCAATGAGACCCAATAAAAAATATGCCTTCTATATATCGTCTCACCTTAAAGTTTTCTTACCATGTCCGGATTGGCTAATTATCATGTGACAGAACAAATAACCAATCATATAAAGCTGGTCATACTCATGGGGATAGGGGACGTTTGGTTAGCTACAATGATTAAAGTGCATTTGTGATTCCGCTAGCACCTGTTTTATTCCTGATTCACTAGATAGGCCTTGAGAAAAGCTTATTCACAAAAATTTGGGTTGATCCGATCTTGTCGGTTTTGTGTTATGAGCAAATCTTTTGTTCCCACGGTCCCATAGGCCACAGTGCTGCAATTTATGTCTGTAAAACGGACAGACAATACAAAATTGCACAATTTCTTACAGATACGACCGAATTTGAACGTAATAAGATTTGTAACATGGATTACCGAGGCTAACAGTTCAGATGAATAAAATCTCAACTTTTTTGAGGTAAGTCAGGGGGACGAGGTTGAGGATCACCACCGAAAGCCCCTTTAAGAGTAACCTAAATATTTCTTGTAATTTTGCCCAAAGTTGCGCTGAAATTAGTCATTACAGAGAATGTCTGGCAAAAACTTTTTGTATGTGATGAAATAATGAGTGATTATCACTAATAATGATTCATTACACCTTCCTGTAATTAAACTTCCTTTGTATTTCATTATTCTGAAGACAATGTACACTGGTATTCTGAAATGGAGACTAACTTTAGACCTGGTTTCAACAGGTTAGTCCTACAAGAGTGGACTTTTTTTCTTTCAAGATACGGTGACAGTTAAATGTCACAGGTGAGAAACTTCCTCATAGATGGGCTGTTCTGGCCCATCCATGAGGAATTTCTAACAGGTTACAGCACATTTTCCAAATATTTGGAAGGAAAAAAGGTCCCCTTTGTAGGACTAACCCTGGTTTAAAACCCGAGGCTTAAGTAGACTCCTTTCAGAATACCAGCCTCAAATGGCCATCTCTGGAACTTTAAATCCAACTGCAATGGTTTGTCAGCAAATTCTTAAACAGCTGTGAAATGTAAGAAAAGTTCATTGGTTGATGCCCGGGTTTCATTCAATTAATTGAACACAGGTAGTACGCACTGCGTACTGAAGTTATTTTTAGGTTGAAACGCTCGCATCATACCGCCGTTTTGCTACTTTCGCGTGCGCCTACCAACGTTGCGTCTGATCGTTGCATTCAGAGGGTTGTTCGATGTTGTCACTGGGTGGGAAAGTACTTTTTTTGTTGTATGGAAGACGTAAAGCATCGCAAAATTGGTGTTAAAGATGACCTTAATGATAAAGTGTTTATTTTTTAGAATAGAGAATATAAGGTATGATTTTGGGAAACGGTACTCTCCTTTACGACGAATTGAACCCGCGGCGACACCATTATTTGCGTGCAAGAACTCGGCATGCGGCCTCGTTCTTCCAATTAAAATAAGGTATCGCCTTGGGTTCCAATTCGTCGGCAAAGAGAGTACCGGTTCCCAAAAACATACCTTTATTCTCAAATAAATACAGAAAATGGCACATGAAATGAAATGGAAAACTGAGTTTAAATTTTGACTGACAATGACCCCCACATATTGCAACAAAAATACTTCCTTATTTTAACAAAAATATGCATACTGGACAATATAATGTGCATGGTTCAAAGTTTACATCATGGCATAAAATCATTTTTTAAATGATAGTAGAATGAATTACAATTGAAATAACCCAATTATTTAAACAGTGAAAAAACACATGGGCATAGGGAGGAATCTCAAAATACTTGGACTGTTGTGATAACTCATACAGAATCTATAGGTCAAAGAATTTCAGCTCGGAGGGAAAACTAATAAGACCACACTTAATCGAGATGAATGTACTAGATGATCAACGACAGGATTAATTTTCATTTTACTAAAAATAAACACAGGTGTCATATTAAAGTTGTTATTCTAACAATCCGTTTCAATGAGGTTTGAAAACAAGAAAAAATTTCAGGACGTATTAAAATGGTGATTCGAACTACATGAATAATCTAAACTCACTGTTTCCTTCCCCATGAGCTGGAGACTGATGTTCACAAGGCTAAGAACCAATCTTAAAGATACATGAGGACTTTCAAGAAAGAAGCGCCCCCAATTTTTTTTCGAACCCAATTGTTTTGCAATTTGGAAAATTGGAATGCTACCAATGTATAAGCCAAATATGCCGTCTTTATGTAATATGATGATGATTTATTATTTTCTGTCGGCACGGACAGAAATCCAAGCATGGTTTTGATCGGGCGATTACGATAGCAGACAAGTACAAAACAAGGTTTGCAGTTTTCTTTTGTACTGTTTGTCCAATAAAACCTGAAACGTTCTCAGTAGGTGGTCTACAACGATCGCAGTGCCAATTGAGAGAAATTTGTATCCTCAAAAAGATATATGAAGGCTTGGCTTTTGAATCCCATTCACAGCATCCAATTTAGTTGTTGTAATCAGAGATATGGCCTAATAATCTAAGAGCGGGTGCGATACCAATTCTCACCTGATCCAGACCAATGCAATTGAGAAAATTTGTACCTCAAAAAGATCTCCTCATGTCACTTTGGGGAAGTGACAAAAATGAAAGTGACATAATATTTACATCATATTATAAATGAAGGCTTGGCTTTTGAATCCCATTCACAGCATCCAATTTAGTTGTTGTAATCCAGAGATATGGCTAATAATCTAAGAGAAGGTGCGATACCACTTGTGCCACCTGACCTCCCCCTCCTGACTTGCCTTAGAAAAGTTTTTTTTTATATTATCTGAACTGTTTACCTAATAGTATTGTATGTGTCCCCAAATTCAACCCTTTATGCAAGAAATGAGCAATTCTTGTATTTTCTGTCCATAAACATACTGAAAATAAATACAGTGACATCAGATCAAAACAAGTGAAAATTTGTAAACAAGTTGTTTTTTTTAGGAAATCTATTTAAGCTTGAAAAGGGCAAACATGGTAGGATCACAAATTGCATCTCTAACTTCTGCATTTCATGTTATAGCACTTTTTCTTTTAATTATAGTTTTACTACGTATCCCTGAGCTTATTGCCAAATGTTCAGTTCATTCCAATCCAGCTTTTTGGTGTTATGAACAAATGCTTGTGTAAAAGTGTCTCATAGGCTACTGTGCTTTAATTTCTGTTCATTGATGACAGACAGAAAATACAAAATTTAAAATTTCTTGCAGAAATGATAAAATTTGCACAACAGATAATGCACACTTGCATGTAATAGCAATGTTTATCAAACAAAAATCTCACAAAATGAACATTATATCATTAAGTCCTGACAGTAGAATATAGGGCCAGTGTAAGAAAACATGGGAGTGGTGTAAATCCCCCTCTGACTCATACCCAATGTATTAACATTATGACTACATTACTGGTACTATATACGAAGACAATAACATGCTCATAACAAGCTCAAACCTCATGTCAATGACATTTGTAACCATTTAGTCCAAAAGCCACAAAGTTAAAAAAATAAAAACAAAACAGGTTTTTATTACTTAAACAGAATAAAAACAAGCATTTCTCGATTACATCCCAATGAAACATACCCTCAAGGGAACTTGTACCTTCTCCCATCAATCCCAGCTCATATTTGCCTGTGGAATGGTGTCAATTTGCCGTTACTTTCAGTAAAACTCTTTATAAGGAGAAAACAAGCTCTCAGGAAGTTCTCAAAACGATGATTCAGCCGAGGTGATCTGGGCTTCTTTAATCCTCACCTTTTCCAAAAGTATCGCCATGGTACTTTATCGCTCTCCGGGGAAGAAATGAATTTCACAACTAGCTCAGCATTTCACTGTGAATGGTGCTAATTTGAAATGACTTCCTTTCATTTTGCTGGTTCTCTGTATTCCTCATGTCTCATACACTCTAAGCAACAAAGCCAATGCCTGGCATGGAACCAATTAACTCAGTCACTTGAGGTAACACCATCATCTCATTCCCCAGGAGAGAATTCTAATACCCATGTGCACAGTGTATGCTGAAACTTTGCCCTCTTATCAAAGGGGTACCCTGTAGGATATTAAGGTGTTGATGGGTACTTGTTTTTACACCGCAAAGCAAGATTTACTCATAGGTAAGCAAGTTTTTTCAACTTTCTTTAAGTGATGTTGAGTAGCACCACAACTTGAATCTTATTAGTGGAAGAAATTCTCTATTTTCTTTTAGGATGACCCCCATTTAACTATATAACACATTCATTTTGAGTGAGTGAGTGACCTTCTCCAAACCCAAGAAGTTTCACATCAATATTTTAATCTGTTTTGATGAGAGCAAAATATGTGATTTTTATAAGCCCCATTGTCAAATTAACATTGGTTGATCATAATCAAGCACGTTTTTGCTCCTAACATACATGTAAATATCAAACATCTTTTAACCCTAACATTGCATAGATTAAACAAGAAAAATAGTAGTTCTCTTCAGACACCAATATTTTGACCACACACTTTCGGGATAAATCTGAGGTCCTCTGATGAGGCTTTTAAGAAATATATTGGCTTGAAATCACAATTTAATCAGAGATTGTATTTAATGCTTACTGAAATTTCCAAAATGCCAATTTCAACTATTCCTGACAAAAATATTTGCATTGCCTTAAATCTGTTCATAGTATTTTTAAAATAGTTGGCTTGTTATAGCAGGTGAAAACAAAACATATTCTTTGCCCTTTCTAGATGTACAATGTACACAGAAATTGCCAATCAATGACTGACAAAATTACAGAAATAGACATAAACCAGTATATATTATGCCATTCGAACTACAAAATAGAGAATATTAGATAACCTGTATATCACTGTGCTCTTTCTATAAATGTACTGGAGCTTGAACTTGTTTTTTCTTTCAAATGTATTGTGTGCTTTTTAATTTGAAATATTTGGAAAATGTCCTGGATAATACAATAGAGTTTCTATAGGAAGCTTATTTCCAATGGGTCCATTCCCTGGGATAAATTGAAACAATTGGGGTGTGCAATGGGCATCCACTACTCCCTCAATTCTAAACATCCAAAGAAGTTCTCAAAATGCCATTTGTGAGCATATTGCACAAGAAAAATGGAGGGTTTTGTCACCACATTCACCCCTCCGATGGCAAAATGGTCCACAATTTGAAAAAAAAGGTCCACTTTGGAAATAAATTAATCCCACCCCTAAAAATAATCAAGGCATATACCCTAACTAGTGAGCCAAACCCTCCCTGCTGCTGCAGTAAACCTGGGAGCATTTGAGTGAAATCACACATTTTTTTTATAGATTTCCATCACTGAAGAACACAGGTATGTCGCCTTCAACCTTCAAATCGTACTCTTATATTATAGAAGTGTTCATGACGTAATATCATATCACCCATTAGTCGTTAACCTTTCTGTAAGTATGAACTGTATTCTATTTCTCTACCTCTGTGCAGTGAATAGCCTTATCTCAGTTTTTACGCATACATAAAAAACTTGCCATCTTTGTGGGTGTGTGTTAAAGCGCCGTCCCTTCAAGTCAATGTGAGCGATTTACTGGTGCAACCAACTACTCTCGCACTGAGGTCTTGGCACCAAGTTAGAGAAACAGAAAAATTATACTCCAATACTCTACAATGCTTTTTTGGTTAGGATGACAACTTTATTGGTCCTTTATTTAAGATCTAGAACTGAGCATTAATTTTGTCACATTCCTAGATAGGTTTCAATATTAAGCAACATATCAAATTTGTTGAAGTTGCTATAAATATTATTTAATGGCTTTAGTGCATGTTAGTAGGTGCAGTCATTTTTAGATCTCTTTCAAGAATTTGGAGGATATCTAAAGAACCACTAAGACTTGATATATTTGGACTTACAACAATGCATTTATCATACCGATCTCTAGCATGGTCAACACAATTAATTTTGAAAGTTTTAAACAATTTTGTAAAAAAAAACGAAAATCAAATCCGACTCCCATTTCAATGGCACACTGTAAGAGGCTATAAAAAACGAAAATCAACTCCGACTCCCATTTCAATGGCACACTGTAAGAGTCTATAAATACATTTGCAATCACCTAAGCTTCTCTGTTCAATCTTAACATTCTTCAGGATGGCTAAATTTAACCACCTTTTTCTTTTAATTTCAACATCCTTCAACTCAAGGTTGATAACTATAACCTTGTTCTTCAAGGGCCACCAAATTCAAATGACAGATAATCACAGCAGGTGGCTGGTGTATTGACACCCTCAATGCTTATGTTCATGTCCCATGCTACAGCTAATTTCCCTACACACTTTTACAGCACAGGATTTCTAACGAACCCTCGTTATTCAGACCAGCTGCCTGTCTCAATCGCATTCACTTCAGAAATGACCGGTTATTTTGGGAAAATGACACATGCTGACTAAGTGACTTCATAAATGGCAATTTATACGACTGCTACACCGACAAGTAGTTAAATCTAGTTAGAATTGATTTACTTTTTGCCAGAAGTATTTTAAAAATAATAATAATCAGCATATTAAAGCTAATCATCGCTGAAACATATTACACATTATATGTAATAAACTTGGATTTTGATTACGTCCATACAGTGTACACATCAGAACTATTTTGTATTCAAGAGTTCATTTTAAGCAATATACAGTTTGAGTCAAAAAGAATAGGACCGTGATCGATTCTTTTTATCAAAAACTAATTGAGCTTGATAAAAAAGTTTTACATATTCAAAACAAGCATGTTCTTCCACTCATTAGAAAAAAAGAACCACCAAAGTTATCATTCCTAACCATTGTTATGCCTGTTCTGCTTTTTTCGAATATGTAAAACTTTTTTCTTCAGAAAAGCTTAAACATGTTGGTAGTAAATACTAGACAAATGATTTTAAACAAAGGGTCATTCCATGCCAATTCAACAAATCGAGTACACCATCACCTCATGGTGTATTGAAAGATATTCATGAGAAACTTTGGAAGTTATATCACTTTTCTTTTTGACTTATGGGCCCCAAAGTATGGTCCGAGTGGTTTTGGGCCATTTTTGACCCCCTGTTATTTTAAATTGGGGTAAGGTGCATTTTTTCTGTTCACATATTTGCAATCAACAGCAAAAGGTTATCCAGAATGCTGAGGGGTGTAGTTCTTTACTTATGGCCCTCTGAATATTGAATTTCACACCGGTACATGTTTTTTAGGTGACCCCTCAAATTTAAAATTGCTGTAGCGTGAAAACAAAAAAAGAGGTACAGAGCTCAAATTTTCAGGATTTTAGTTTCTCATGAATATCTTTCAATACACCAAAAAGGAAAGAAATCCATGAGGTGATGGTGTACTCGATTTGTTGAATTGGCATGGAATGCCCCCACACATAAGTGAAATACAACACTGTCTATTTAGGATTTGAACCTGGGACCTTCCTTAAGACCTAGAGGAGCTTATTTCAGTGCTCTTCACCATGACTCTCAAAGGTACAATGAGAGATTTTGGGGCATCCATATGTAGTGATTTCATACAGATAAGACCCCCCCATAGATTTCTTACCCTGTATTGGCTACAGAAATGCCATGAGAGTGAAAACAAAAGGCAACTTTGATTTAATTTCAATATAGTTTTTGCTCCAATTGATAGTAAATTAGAAATTGCACATTTTTTGTACCAAAGAAATAATTCTCAACTTAATCCTTTCACATGGGATATTTTTGATAGAAAGCTTTACATTAGTGCAAAAATCAGACTTTTCACCTTATTTGGGACACCTGTTGCACCTTCAAGCCTATAGTTCATGGATTTATTTCTCAGACAGTCTGCACAGCTAAGCAGTGATTAGGTGCGTGCTTTGACCAATCACGTATCGTGTTGCTATGTGTTGTGTTGCTATGTACCTGCCGGTTATCGCACCTCGCACTGGCGTATGTTCGAATCAGTCTGAGAATTAAATCCAGCTACTATAGTTCAACCAAGTTGGTAGAACATTCACTCAGTGATCAGAAGGTCACAGGTTCAAATCTTTGACAGTTTTTCTCATTGACTGTCATTTCTGTCATGAGTGATAGAAGTTTGAAATCATTTATCTATAACATGTTGGTATTGCTTGTACAAGGTGTTTTGAGACAATTCTTCAGGTGACAGGCAAAATAATAACAATATATACTAGAAAATTGGTTGCAATAACAAGGATCTGAAATGACACACCCTTCCAACACAGAAATGACTGCAGGCTTTTGAGTAGCCTCACACAAGCCCACGACATCCATTGTCTGTGTTTGGAGCCGTCATTCCCATTATGTACTACATACAAAATCCACTCTAATCAGGCAATTTTGGGACCCCCTGATTTACCCCGGAAGTAGTATCAATTTTGATATCAGATGAAAGGCAGTATTTTTCTCATTGTCGTCTTGAAATTTCAGCTTTCGAATCCATTTCTTACAGATAAACTACTGTTTTAATGGTTAACCATCAATATTAGCACAGTAGCGAATAGGGCATTGCACTATGCGTTATCACGTCTAGCATCAAACCGCAAGCATGTTTCCCATGGTACTTGATGGTCAGTGTGTACAAGTATCAGACTGTCATATTAAGTAGCGAACATGATAGACAAAATCGGAACAAGCGCTTTAAACAAGGATAACATTTTCCAATTGTGGGGCAAAAAATAAATAAAAAATAAAAACATAAAATGATTTCCAAAATAGGGTTTTTTGGGGTGAAAAAATTGAAAATTTTAGAGGACACCAGAACAAAAGGTCTTACACCACCTTATATAGAAAAATCTAATAGAGGAGTGCCCTTCCTGGGCGTCTTGCCTTATTTCAAGCCCCGTCTAAAATCAATTCTATTTGAAAAGCATGAAATGGCCAAATCAAGAATGACATAACATGAGTTCATCAGTTTATATATAGATAAATCAATTTCTGCCCTTGGGTATAATTATTACCTCTTTAAATTGGTTGCCTCCCTGGTTACTAAGCAAGGAAGGGGTAAAAGCCAAGACAACTACATAGCCTAAGGCGCCATAAAGACTTTTGTCAGCCTGTTTCCTTCATACACATCAATCCAATATTTACAATTAGCTTCGTCTGACTGAAAACCAACCCGTACCAATCCTCCCTTAATCCGTAACTCTATCCATTGGGAATAGGGGCAGATTTCAAGTCTTCCTCTGTATATTATAGAGCCAATTATATACAGTACAAAGTATACCTCAGAATGACATACATAAGAAAAACACAGGTATACAAGAAGCAAGATTACAAGATAAAGCATGTCCAAACTTGTTCTTATTTACCCCCAAATGTCATAACTGTGCATTTTCACGACCATATTCAGAATCAGCATAAAAATTGCATTCAAATGAGTCCAAACAAGCCTAGTCTTAGGTCAGTGGTTTTTGAGACAGGTCATTTGGGAAGCCATTACAAAACCCACTGACATATTACCTACCAGGGTTAAAAGGGTTAATATATGATCATGACTAGCAATTATACTTTTGGTCCGTTAAGCATCTGGTATAAATTCTGTGACAAGTTATACAAATATCTCAAATTTCAACTCCTTAGTAGGATATTTATACATAAGGCACCATACTATTTACATTATAATTAAGCAAAGTTATAGATACATTATATGCAGATTATAGTGTAAGTTTCAGCATAACTCTGATTAGACATAGCATTTTGCACTGGTTTTAGATTAATTTGTAATTAAAGGCACTATCAGTGATTCACCCGGAAGAGTCAAAATATTTGAAATTTGCAGGAGTAGACTAAAGGTAAAGGATATGTCTGTAGATTCTGCCTAAGTTTTTTTTTTTTTTCAAATGCAAAATGCCAAAAAAGGAAGAAAACACCACTCTTCAAAGATATCAATCCCCCATTCAATCATGTGCTGTAGAAGTGTCTGTACATACAGTAATGACTAAAACATCCAATTTTTTTTCTTTATTAGGTTGCTTGCAGCCTTATAACTTGCATGGTATGTTAGGATAGCTATATTTGTTCCAAACATGCAAAATCTGATTTTTGATTATTTTTTCTATTTTCTGATATGGCAAATCACTGATAGTGCCTTTAATACAATTATTGATTACAAGCTTAGATTTTGCAATTTTAACATCATCTCCAGTCTTGTCCTCAAAAGGTTGAGATTTTATACCTTTACCATTTGCAACATTGCCCTAAGTGATGTGAACCTAAAATTATCTACAACTTCAATCTCTTCATATAACCCCACGATCAGTAGCCTCAAATTGGACACAGTGGAACTATGGGATTTTTGAACCAATCAGCAACATGGTAAGAATGGTAAAAGGGTGAAGAGGGCTAGCTGCAATTGGTTACTGGAAAGATGTATGAAGTAATTAGCCAATCTGAAAGGCTGTATGAAAGGCAGGGTTTTAAATTTGGAATCTTAGGCTGGTATTCTGAAAGGGAGACTAACTTTAGACCTGGGTTAAACCAGGGTTAGTCCTACAATAGGGGCCTTTTTCCTTTCAAAATACTGTGAAAGTTAAATGTAACGGGTGAGAAAATTCCTCATGGATGGGCCAGAACAGCTCATCCATGAAGAATTTTCTCACACGTTACAGCACACTTTTAGAACATGTTGAAAGGAAAAAAGGTCCACTCATGTAGGACTAACCCTGGTTTAAACCCAGGTCTAAAGTTAGACTCCGTTTGAGAATACCAGCCTTACACTTTTCCATCCATACAGGGGCAGAGGAGACAGAAATTACTACATGTACATAAGAAAAGTCCCGAAGAATACTTTGCTTTATGCAATAACTTACTGGAAACACAAAAACACCATCAGAGGTTTTTGAAACTTAAATGTGTTATTATCCCACACAATGTATCTTACAATCTCGAATCGGAAGTCCTTCAATAAGCAAATTACTGGGTAACATACTAGCTGCTTGACTTCTACAATTGTAATAGCAATACAAAAAACAAAGCTGTTGTTCCAATATCAAAACTTATGACAATTGTAGTATGTGTTGCATTCAAGGTGCATGAGAGATTTTCATATATTGGGTCTCCCTAAAAATGGGAAGTCATGATTTTTGCATGATGTTAAAAATATCATCAAAAATATTCCATCTGAAAAAAATAAGTTGAGAATTATTCTTGGTACAAAAATTGGGAAAATTTCTAACTCCTGGAGCAAATACAAAATTTCAGCCTCTGTTTTATATTGAAATATAAGCAAATCAAACTCACCAAGTTTTAAAACATGTCTGTAGCCATGCAAACAATGGAGGACAATCTATTGAGCATCTAAACTATATGAAATAACAACATATGATGCCATTGGGGCTATGGGCATGTAAAGTTCAGCAAAATTTTAAAATTCTATCAAAAAAGCAGATCATGTGTAATAATGTGATCAGTAGCAATGTTTTTTAAAATTAAAAAAGAAAAATTGTCAACCTAAATGAGTATTTTTAATTTGTACTGCTCTAAGGCTACTACATTAAAACTTTTTGTTGGGGGGGGGGTAAAACAAATTGCCTTGAAAGTAATGTTGCATAAAGATCAAAAAACTTTATTTTCCAGCCGAATAAAGTAAAACAAATTCTGTGCTAAATTTAAAACCCACAATAGCACCATTCTTGGCATCGGGCCATTTCAGATTTGCTATCACAGCTAGCATGGCCATGTCCTGACCCCCTGGTCTATTCACAAGTCTTTATTCTGATAACAATACTGAATTGTTAAAAATAATGTTACAATATCAGCCCTTGAAGACAAAAACACATGGTTTGGACATACAACTCAAATACAACCTCTTGATGAAAACACATGGTTTTGACATTACAAATCAAACACCATTTGGTGACCACAAACACTTGTTCATGTTATTATTGAAAATATTGGCATTAAAGCTTATGCAGGGTTAAACCAAGGATGTTATATAAGCTAGATTGCTAGCCTTCTTGTGCAGTGTGTACCATGTAGGGCAATGACATGTCGGCCCCATTTACAATATTGTGTGCATACTGGGGTGTTTTGTGGGCCAAAGGGGTCCTTAAAAAATTAGACTTGCACATTTTTCCTATGATTAAACAATTAATTTTTGAAAAGCTGCCTTTCGAATCCTTTAATGGGCAGAGAGAGCTTCTTTTCTGGCTGCCCCAAAACACCCATTTTCATCGATGTTTTGGTCACACAGGTGTACAGTATATTCTTGAGTGGTCTCCCTGGGTAAGATTGCAAAGGAAATCGCACAATTCATATAAATACAGGTAGTGACGTTGATACCAAAATCCCCAGTGTGACGAAAGAGCAGAGAAGTGATAGGAAACACATCTCTTACAATACCTTCCAATATTGATTCAATAATCAACCGTATTACTACAAAAAAAAAAAACACCCACTGAAATCTATGAGAACAGGTACAAAAACACCCTGGGCCCGATTCTCAGCTCTGCATCTGATAACACCAATATCGCAGTGTCCTTGCATAAAAACATCAACATACACCTCAGCTCCCATCTTAACGCTGACAAAAACTTGTAAGGCCTAGTGGTGTGTTATTATCTTACGCATACCATACCATGACTGCTGTTGTCAATTGCAATTATCTCTGCTTATCTGCACACTATTTATCAAACTATTACCCTGATTGGCAAGGTTTTCTGGCCCCTACTAGCCCTTAATGGAAAGCATTACACATATGGAAATTGAAGTTGTAATAGCTGCGAGGTGGAGGGAAATTTTTTTGTGAGGACAATTGCACGCATAAGGACACACAAAAACTGTGGACATAATTCCCGAATCAGAAAAATGCAAAATTAATTTTTTTAAATTAATTTCTCAATAAGGGTAAGATGGTAGCCACCATATCTTTTATGAGGACGTATCTGGGATTGCATATACAAAATTCAGCAATTTCAACTTTTCGAGAATAGGTCCACAAAGTGGCATTTTTGCATGGTTTAAATAGGACACATCTGCCATACATGCCCTATTGTGTAAAATGATAGTACAGGGTTGGTTTAGCTATTAACAATTTATTGAAATAACAATTTGGGAATCAAAACTGGGAATCCCTGATCGTATTGCACACCTAGGACCAATCTTTAGTTTTAGAGCAAAATAGTGAAAGTTTTGTTGGTCACCATTCTTCAAGAAATTGCAAATCAATACTTTAACTACTCAATTGCATTAGCGTGTAATATTAAGGCTTTTACATGAGCCGGGGATCCCCCCCAATCGACTTTGCGATCGATCGCCGTTTTTGAAGAAAAACTAAGTGTTTTTTACAGCCGTTTTCTGAATACTAGAAGCGCAGTGCA
Source organism: Ophioderma brevispina (assembly GCA_023653785.1). Classification (NCBI taxonomy): domain Eukaryota; kingdom Metazoa; phylum Echinodermata; class Ophiuroidea; order Amphilepidida; family Ophiodermatidae; genus Ophioderma; species Ophioderma brevispina. Next base: position 46,221 of record JAMKCH010050328.1, read on the forward strand.
ATAGCGCCTTAGTTACATGTAAAGTTTTCCACAGAAGGATTATGAGATGCTGATCTAACTAAATACTTCTTTTGAGGGATTTACAGCAGTGGTTGTAGTTGACTTTAAATGCCGAGGTGGCTGGCCATCTTTTAAATGATATGACTTGTCACATTGGTTTGCTTCCGCACAGAAATGGTGAGTTTTCTGTTAATGAAATTGAACAATGTTAATGAAAAGTGAACCATGAGTTTTTAAAGGAAGTAAACATGGCGGATAGGAAGCTTACGTAAGTGCAATTGTGGACGAATGCGTGCTGTTATTTGGGGGAGCACAACAGAGAATGCGTGTCAGATGTGTGCGAAGATTATAATGAAATTGGTGCTGGTTTGAAGTATACATATAGCGATCGATCGCAAAAGTCGATCGAATCACCGGCTCAGTGGTGAAAGCCTTATTATGATACTTTGGGACTCTCCACTGTGTCTGGAGGGCATAAATTTGCAATATTCTGTGTGCTACTAGTACTACCCCACTATGCCACCATGTTGTGAGGTCCTGCTGCATATTGATTAACCAAGATCAACAATTCTTGGTTGAAAAAATCCAAACCTCCCATATTATAGTGAGAGGTGGGGGGGGGGGGGAGGGGCTATAGAAGGTCAATGTTCAGATCATTCGAACACAGGCTCATTGGATGACTGTAATCACCCGATCCCATTTCGAAGAATAAAAAATGAAAAAAGTGCGAAAACCAGGGTGGCCCATCAAAAATTCAAAAATGGCCGCCAAATTGTCAAAAATTTGATTTGTACCATAACTCAATTATTTTTTCTTCATTGCTTAATTGTGGTGGCAATACCCACGTTTTGGGGTATTAGAAATCATGCTATGCAACTTACATCTCACCATAGCCTTTCGTTTGCAAATGACGTTTGTCATTGCTTAAAATTGACCTTGAGGGCGTTTCCCATAAAAGGAGCATCCATTGATATGTCGTGATTTAACTTTCAAAAGGTTTAAAGAGCTTTATAATGAAAACTTGCTGCAAAATTGACGTGCGTGGTGTTTGTGGTTTTCCAACTGTAGGCTTTTTGATGTCATAAAAATGCCATCCATTGAAACCCACATGCGGAGGAAAGTTCATCTGACCCAATGTACATTCCAAGAGTTGTTTAGTGTTTTCGTTAAATTTTAAATTGATGCCACGAGAAAAGGGTAAGTGTTTACACAGCTCTAATCTTCAGAAAAGTGATTGATGAATCAACAATTCTGATGATGGCCCACCAGTTGAAATTTAAAACTTTTCGTATATATGTACTTTTGGGAAAGCGCCCCCTCGCCAGTCCATTTTAGGCTAAAACTGCCATATCTAGAAAACGAAGTCGTGGTGAGATAGAAGTTGCCATAGAATGAATTCCCTTGCAGGCCAAACACATGGGTATGCACAACAAAATGAAGTGAATTAAACAAAAGTTATCAAAGTTATGGTTCAAAAATGTGATTTTTGGCCAATTTGCGGGCCATTGGATTTTTGCGTTGGGGCCACCCTGGTTTCGCCTTTTTTCATTGTTTCTTCTTCGAAACATTGGGATAATAAGCATAACTTAAAGTCATCATTCAGCTGGGTTCGAATGAGTGGATCTGAAATTCTTGAGTATGTGTATTCCCAAAAGAGAGTCCGTCTCTATAGCCCCCACCTCTAATTTTATCACAAAATCTGCATTAATAATAGTAAAGCTAAGCTTTCTTAAATAATCCATTAGGGTACCAGTCCACCTTGTTAGCTTTTCAGCCCACCCAACATTGTGAGTTTCATACTCCTTGCTTATGATATGTACTAGGTCCCCCCGTCTGAAGCGAGTTCATCCTTTGTATCGGATAAACATCCACTTCCCTAGTAGATGTTGTAGTATGAGTCTTCTTCCCAAGGTTCTGCTAAATCACTAGTTTAGGTTGGTGGGGAAGTTAGTTGGGAGTTATTGCGCGATGTTTTGTGTCGCTGGGCTGGGCTGGTGGTAATTGGAGGTGGGGGCGAGTTTGGGTCTCTCCGGTGAGTGGAGCTGATTGTTTAGGTATGTGTAAGCTCTGTTGGTTCAGGAGATGTGGTAAGGAATTCTTGCCTCTTGTGCTTGGTTAGCCCTTCCTTGCACGGCCTTATTTGGTTGTGGCGACTCCTCGTAAAATTCCGGATCTTCTGCAATTTCTGTTAATTCTTCATCTGGGCAGACGATCCGTGCCCTGTTGTTTCCACAACTTCGTAAGTCTCTCCGTAATCCTTGGTATCTTGATCTAGCGAGGACTGTGGTTCAAGGGATGGATCTGCTGCCGTGTCATCGTAGAAGTCGTCTGTGTCGGCCGGTGGTTGTGTTCATCTGGCTCCAAGCTCTTGATGTCTAATAGATTCTCTCGACTTGAGGAGCTGGCATGGAAACATCCCTGCATTGTGAGTTTCTGAATAGTATCATGAAGAGGAAAAAAGTATATGAGAAATTGTATCAATTATTCTTTCCACATACACAGTACATAAAGATAAGAGGGGTTTGTCTATGAGGAGGGGACCCTGCAAACAATGTACTGAATCCCCCATGTGAGCCCAAAAATCCATAGTTCAGTTGAAAGAATATAGTTAGAACATCCTCCGAACATACCCTACAAGTTATAAGACCAAAAGCAGCCAATAAGGACGGAGTCGGAAATTTAGTCACAGATTACTTACTGGCGAACTACAATTGAATGAGATTGTTAATTGATGCTGTTTTCTTCCTTTTATGTCGATGTTTCAAGTGAAAAAAAACTTGTGGGATATTCTATATTTTATCCTTCATTTGACGCTGTTGCTGCAGGATTTCAAATATTTGAATCTTTTGGGTGGATCACTGAATGGTTTTTGTCTTTAAGGTGCCCATTTCCATTCATGTTTATACAAACAATGTGTTAATTTCCAGACCCTTTTTGGTTCCCTGTTTAAGTCAGGAGGGTAAATTTGCGAAAACATTTCAAATTGCAATTAAAAGGCCCCAAAAAACTTGCATGCTCAGGTCTGTGCAAAACTTTTTGGTGCGTGATAAAAACAGTTTGTAATAGAAGCAGAATAATAATGTGCCCATATTATTTACTTTTTCTATAAATATATGAGCAAAACGGGATCCACGAGGAAGTTATCGCATTACTTCAAAGGGGCAGGGGAAATTAGGCCGAGACCTGATCAAGTGATTTAGTGTTAATCATAATGATAGACCTTTTATTTAAACCTAGCAGGTTCAACAACAACAATTTTCGCTTAAGTACAATCAGTAGATAGACAACACCATAGGGAATCACAGGGGCTCAAATGATCCGGTGCCCTGTCAATTAATAACAACTACAATAAGCAAGGTGTTTAATTAGTGTTTCAAGAATGAAAAAAGCAACACTTAGTACTGCCATTTCCAGACGTTGCTGAACCACATTGTCTAAATAATTTTTATAGAGACTTCAACAAACTTGTTTTTGTTTCCATCTTTGTCAATTTTCTGCCCTTTTTTTAAAAAAAAATTGCTTTCTTAAAGCAAGGGGATGACCAATTTCATTATTTTAAGTTTTCATCTGATTGAACGACTTTGCGCCTCAAAACCCCCCTGCAACAGTTTTCTTGCAAATATTTTATCTTTTTTTGATGTGGTACTGGGAGCTAAACATTACCATTTACCCATAGAGTACTGTGTACACTTAGGTTAGTGGTCTGAGCAAAATGGCTCACATTTTTGCTAATAACATCCAAACCAAACATCATTTGCCTAAGATTTCACAGGGGTTCTGAGAAAAATAGTAGCTGTCGTCCTACACAAAAATTTTGACTACTTCCAGTAAACCTGGGATTCTGGGGATGAGACTATTTGCAATCAGGCCATAGCCCTTTAAAGGCATAGGTGTGAAAAGGTAGCCATGTGGGACACTATATACACAAGAAGACAATTAAAGACCCTGTAGATTACTCCCTTGGCACCCCTCATATCCTAACATCTGGTTTATTGTACTCCTGAAAATGGTTTGGTTGGAAGCAGGTACCACCTTGCTCAAAATGTTGATAAATGACTCAGTATTGCATACTCTCTAAAATTGCTTGTGTACCTACATCTCACATTGCGGATTCAATCTACTTAGGGAGAAATTGTATTTTCTGTCCAAAACAAATTACAAACACAGTGGCCTATGGAGCATTGTGATGCAATATTGCTGATAACAAGCAAACATTGGCATAAACTGAAATTAGGAAATAGACCTTTTAGCTAAGGATATACAGTCCTCGTTCACAAAATATACCTTTAAGTTTGGGATGACTTTCCTGTTAATAATCAAAAGCATGGTCTTCTGAAGAAGTGGGTTTTTCGGGTCAACCAAACCCATAGGACCTATATGCTTCATGACTTGCATCAATTGAAAAATGCATTTTTTGTGCTCCTATAGACCGTATCATAGCCAGCCATGTTGGGGACCAGATAGACCCTTCCGTCTACAATACATTCACCTGTCAAGATCCCTGTGCACTCGCTAAACATGGAGCGATTGACAGCTTAATGTATTGTGTCCTGGATGTTGTGGGTTGTTTCCGAAATTAAGGGTGCCAGTAGCTTGGTTCCCGTTTAAACGATGTGACATTTTGTGTATTTAAATTAACAATGACGATTGTATCAAACTTAATAATTTCATTTTAAATTACAGCATTGCTCTTATTGTCATATTTTATATAATATGAACATTGAACTCATTAACTTTTATTTTATTATAAATTAAGGTGTCATTTCCCGTGTAAATGGGACACCAAGCCTGTGACATTGAAATAAAAAGTCTAAGCATTGTGGTTCTTGGTTTTAATGTGCATCAAAACCTTGAAAATACATGGTATCTTTGTTCTGATTTATTATAAAGTAAACACATAAAGTTTCATAACCATAATAAATCTGACTGTTTTTTTGGGTAATTAGCCGTCATGTTATATCAATGCCAGTCATTGATTCCCTGTGTAAACAAAAACCACAAAATTTTGGTGTCCGCTTTTCACGTTTACTATGGGAACCATGTTTGTTCTGAAACCTGATGTAATTGACATGCTAAAGTGGCATGTAATTGCTTGCATACCGTAAAGCCATGCTATATCCATCAAAGTTTTTTAAAGACAGTGTAATCTCAAACCTATTTAATTTTGAATATCTTGTGGTGATCTGTGTCCCCATGTAACCCGGACACCACATGTGTCCGCTACACTTGTGCCTTTTAAACATGTTTTATATGCAGCATGACCATTTGTCCTATTACTTTTATTGTGCCCCCTCAAATAACCAAAATAAACATAGAAAACTATACACATATCACATAGTCATGAAATTATCTTCTAAAAAAATCAGAAATTGTGTTGGGTCCCATTTACACTGGGAACGGATGCAGTTTTATTGCAATATTTTTAAGTTTTTTTAAAGAATACTTTTGACTAATTTGATAGTTTATTTAACGAGGAATGGTATGATCAAATATTTGTTTCAAGAAATTATGAATTCCTCCTTAAAATTTTGTTGTCCTTTTTTTTTCTCTCAAATGTCACAAAGTTGGCCCCCTAATTTCCGGAAACACCCAAGGGTTTTTTTATGCTTGACCCACCCACCATGTCTGGTGGCTGACGTTCATATGAATATGGTCTATAGCCCTTAATTGTGCTTATGGTTCATTTAAAAGGGTAGTTCTAATATTTCAGTTTGATTCTGATGGTACCTTTTATAAACAAAATTATACGAGTGTTAAAATTGGTTATTTAAAGACATAAAAAAGATTAGAAATTTTTTCAAGAGTACTCAGACTTATCCAGCAGGTCGGCACCTATACTTTTTTAGGCACGTTCAGCCTGACCAATTTTTTAGTGAAGTCGGAGGGTTGTGATAAAAAATGCCCTTTAATCATCTATTGAAATTACAGAGTAGGAATAATAATACCATTGAACACCTTGAAAATCATACACAAGGTGACTACACCTTTTTAAGGGTGTATTTAAACTGAAATCCTGGTTAGTGTGCAAACAGGAGAATAGAAAACCTGGCTGTGGGATGGAGTTCCGATCCTTTGCTCCGTTCCATGCTACCTTTCTTTTTAAATCACCACTCTCAGTGCTGCAGGACTTTACTTGCCGCGTGTTCCCATATTTCTAACCCCATGAAAACTAGGGTCAAGAGAGATACATCCACAAATATAATGTTGCATTTAAATGACTGTTCCTAATGACATTTAGGATGCTATTCCTCATGAGGAATTTCAATTTGCTTGCAAGGGAATTATCAAATGTGGTTTGAATCAAAGCCATGCTTTTTAAAATCCTTTATGTTATTTTTCATCTTTGAGTGTCTCCGTTTTGAGTCAGTATGATCACATACTGTGGCAGTAAGTTCCTATTCAGTGTTCTATTCACTGACAGGTTAGAAAAAATTACAGGCAAACAATCAAGTGATATGAGCAATTCCCAACTCAGGGCTATGAGAGTTGAGCCGCGTGGACATTGAATTCTGGTGCAACTGACTTCCAACTTAACTTTTAAATAGTACTGGTGCATCTGGACTGCCACTACGTATTAGTATATTTGATTATGAACAGGAAAAGTAATATCAGATTTGAAAATTAAAGCCTGTGTAACCATTCAAATTTGTATAAAAACTAATACTCTGTGATTGAAACAAACAGTGAACGACCAAAAAACAGGGTCAATTGAATGGAGTATTTTCGTAGAAGCCAATTACTTTGGTCAATACTTTCAACGAGCCTATAGCTGCAGCCGTAGCATTTGCAGCATTTAACGATTTGCATTCATAAGGGTGAATACATTTGGCAGGAAGTTGATTGAATGTATTGCAAATGAAATCAAGTATGGGGGAGATCAATGGTATCCTACTTGACACAAGCGAACAGGGGGCAAGAATATATGGTACTCATATGCAATTCAGTCCTGTACATTCACCATGCGCTCATTTGACTCAACCCTGGTTCCCGCTGCATCACCCGTTCCTCATCCTGCAATGTAGGTCGGGGTGTCCGCCTGTGTGACGTGAATTATGGACGCCAGACGTGTGTGCGCTCAAACTACCCCCTGGGGGATTCACAAAACAAAATGATAATGATATCTAATCGTGCATGCATTCATTGATATCGCATGCATGTTGAATATGAATTATAGTCCGCTGTCTCCTTCTTAAAAGCCAGCGGGATTTGACCTGTCCCAGAGGGCATAGGCCAGTCCCTGAAGACTTTGCCATTTTGTAGTTTCTTTGTATTTTTCATTTATAACTTTCAGCCTTATTTATATCTATCTATTGATATATAATTATAGGGAAGTAATAATGATTACTACATATCTCTTTCTGATTCAGCTGAATATTAACTGTGACATGCATGTACTAAAGAGATTTTGTAATTTTTAAAAATCCTATGTAACTTTATTGTAATTTGTTATTTTTCCCCAAACTTGATAATTACAATAAAATCTGTTTTTTAAGTACCAGCATTTACAGTACGCATGCAAATAACAGCCAAAAAGGCAAAATGCTAGTATGAATGCAGCAATGCATCATAATGCCATGCACCCTACAACCCAAAACCAAAATAAGAATAAAAGATTTCTATATTATTTTGGAATAAAAATATTAACCAGAATTTTGAGGTTCTCCGTTTTTGCGCTCTATATTCATAGATTATAACGCATGGGCCACTTTCAACCTATCATATTGGGTTGACCTTTGGGACATAGCAACATCCATCCGTACATATACATCCAGTATGACAGCTGAATGCTAAGTGGTCCTTCCAGTATAGCTGGCGACCCACAAAAGGGTACAACAGTACTTTAGTAATATTAGTTATGTTGCAATTCATGAAAGCTTCATGCTACAAAATCAGCCATCATTAACACTTAAGTGACCAAGGGGTTTTCACTCCCGTTGGTGCCCAAAGGGAATTTTGCACGAAATTTATACCACATGTGAAGGGTAATAAGACAACCCCAAATCAGCAATAAAAAATGAAAATTTGTTATTTTGGCTGCAAATTAGGGGCAAAACATTGTTTTCAAAACACGCAAAAATTGGGCAAAAAGACAGAAATTTCAAACGAGCCTTTGCGCTTACATCAAACATTTTGAAAACTTATTTTATGTTGATATCTATTCTAGGAGACCCAAATTACATATATTTAACACAAAACCAGCAGTTTTAGGGAATCCTGTATTTTTTACGGGTGTTGCAAAATACAAGTCATTTTCCCATAGAGTTTGTACAGTAAAGGTTTAGCAACGTCCACGATGAAATTGTTTGTTTTCAGCACATAAAGGGTTAATTATTTTTAATGTTACTAATAACTGTTTACTTACATGTGTGAACTTATATCAGCAAAAAAAAATGCTTTGGTTCTTTGATTTAAAAAAAAAATATTCTCAGAAGACTTCCGTTAGTGCCCAAGGGGGGGGGGGGTTCCATGGGACCCCCACTAATTAACTCATTAACAGCTTGGCTGATTTTAATTATTTTGGTATGAAAAGAAGCGCATTTAAAAGTCAGACAATTACAAAAAAATTCAGTGCAAAAAAACCCACGCGTAAAGCGGCCAGCGCAAAAACATTTTTTGGGGGGGTCATAGGACAACCCCCCTCTTGGTTCCCATTTAAGTGTTAAAAGTTTCAAGTGCAAAAATTCATGGTTTACAGTAAAGGTCTATCTGATTTTGGATTAGTAATACATAGGGTAACCACTTTAATAGATTTGTCAGTGATATCTAATCACAAGCAAAAAGTGAAACCCAGATGTAGGTATGCACTATAGAAATACCCCTGAGAATTCCCTGTTTGATGTTCCGGTACTGTCTGTTGGTTAAGATAACATTCAACTCTGTGTATATTAAGCATTCTTACCAGCTAACGTGGCATCTGGTGGCGAGCTACTGGCCTTGCTAATGGCTTCAATCCATTCCATCATCTCAGTCTCAGTCTTGGCTATGAACTACAATAGAACAAAAGAAAATGGATTCATTTAGCTAGCTATCCAAATGAAAAAACTTTTGAAAATCACAAATTGGCAAGCTTTCAACTACAGCCCTTACAATGGAGTTGATTCTTCAGCTCCAACAGTTTTTGAAAATGTCTTATAACATATAAAAAAACCCCAACATTTTTTTGTCAAGATTTCGCTAAACCAATGACGACGTCTAAAATTGGGATTTCATGGCCGCCACCGCACCGCCTATATGCTCTTTATTATCAGTTATACACCGTCTTCACCTGGCTGGTTTATTGTACATCAAGGCCTGTGCGTGAGTTCACATTAGTGTTTTAATTAAAGGTGCAATGAGAGATTTTGAGGCACCCAAATATTGTGTCATAATAGTAATTTCAAATAGATTAGACACTCAATAGATTGCTTACCTTGTATTATGCTACAGAAATATCTTAAAAGAGAGGGAAAAAAAAGGTGATTTTGATTTGCTTATATTTCAATGTAAAACATAGGCTGAATTTCATATTGCTCCTATACGAAATTAGAAATTGCACAATTTTTGTAGCAAAGAAACATTTCTCAGCTTAATCCGGTATTTCTGATGGAAAGCTTTACATCAGAGCAAAACTCAGAACTTTCAATTTTTTTTAGGGACACCTGATATGTTAAATCTCTCGTTGCACCTTTAACACCAAGTAGGCCTATGTCTTGTTCCATATATGGACTACAATGAATTCTATAGCTAAATCCCCTTTCTGGCTAAAGGCGCTAGGAGAATAAAAAGAATTAGGTATCTTTACATTACAACATCTCAAACATAAAAGGCTAATATTATCTAACATACTGTACCCCTAAATTTATTTAGTGGTGCCCATAGAAATGCTGCATTTTAATGGATCTAATGGGGACATCCTCCAGGAAGTGAAAAGTTTACTTTTTACTAATCTTTCAAATATTGTCTTACAATCCCAAACAAATGCAGACAGAAATGCCCATTCTTTAACAGCTGTGAAAATGTAAACAATTTCATTGGCTGATGCCCAGGTTCAATTTGATAATTGAACTCAGGTAGTACGCACTGCGTATTGACGTTATTTGGAGGTTGAAGTGCTCGCGTCATACCATGTTTTGCTACATTCGCGCACCCCTGCCAACGTTGCATCTTGTTGCATATGTTTGTTGCGTCCAACAAGTTATTTGATTTTCTCACTGGGTGGTGGCAGTCCTTTCTTGTTGTATTTATGCCATAAGGATTGCGAAATTAAGTTAAAGATGACCTAATATTATAAAGCTGTTTAAGAATGAAAATAAAAGAAGATTTTGGGAACCGGTACTCTCTTTATGACGAATTGAAACCAGTGAGACCATTATTTTTGCTTAGAAGAAACGGGCCTCTGGCCTCAGTTCTCCCACTTAAAATAATGGTATCGCCTTGGTTTTTAATTCATCATAAAGAGAGTACCGGTTCCCAAAATCATTATTCTTTAATTTTAAGAAAACTGAGCTATACTATATCTAGGTGCTTTAACAACCAAGCAGCCATTAATTCAGACATTACCTACAGTTTGAAAAAAATTACCCCAAGGTAATTGATTTCATCATACAGTAATATCAAAATATAAAATAAAATGCAATTCATCTTTAAATGACCAACTATCGTGCTAAATCAGGCTTAAAACAAGACCTGATCTGCTCGTGACCGGGAAATTCCTCCCCTATGGGAGTGCAAAAATCGGGTCTCCTGGTTTAAAAAAAGCAATTCTCATCAACGTTCCAAATCTAAGACTGCTTCCCCATTGCTACAAGGAACATGGCCCTCTAGCATAAATGGTGATGTAGCCATGAGAGAGTAGGTTAAAGGTGCAATGAGAGATTTCAAGTCATCTATATTTTCTGTGATATGTAGTGATTTCATATAGATTAGACACTCAATAGATTCCTTACCTTTTATTTGGTTACAGAAATAACTTAAGATGGAAACAAAAGGTGATTTCTATATGCTTATATTTCAATAAAAACATAGGCTGAATTTTGTATTTGCTCTTACACGAAATTAGAAATTTCACAATTTTGTACCAAAGAAACGGTTCTCAGCTTAATCCTTACAGATGGGGATATTTTTGAAATAACGTTTAACACCAGTACCAAAATCGGAATTTTCACATTTTTTTAGGGACACCTGTTATTTGAAATCTCTCTTTGCCCCTTTAAGTTTACAACTTGGAATAAGCAATTGCCACAGGGATTCGTTCACTGAAGTTTCAAGTTCATAGCAATCATGGAAGAGAGAGAAAAAAACGAAGACCTAAAGACAAAACTTCATTCAACATATAGCCATATTTCTGGCATGCTGTTGAAATTACGCAGTGAATTTTCCTGTGTGTCATTCCTAATTTGTGTTATCCACTTTGCACACAAGACACTTTTAGACATACAAGACATAAAGCGTGTTTCTATTGAAGATCAGCCTTTTAACCGGTACTCTCTTACGGGCACTCGCAAGGAAAGTGGATAACGGTCAGTTTCTATTGAGCGCTGTTTACCGGTAAATAAAACTTTTCCCGGCTGCCTTGTCGATCAACTCCACACTTTAAACTTTGCCGGCAAAGGTCGTACACACGCGGTCAATGCAAAGCATTGTGTTTGATCTTTTCGACAAAAATATGGCGGGACCTTATAGTAGGATTGCATGGGTCGAGGTTGAACATTTACAGTCAAATTCCGAGGCCAAATGCATCGGTTAGATGTGTTATAAATGTTCGTGAACGTCAGAGAGATTCGAAGGTACCTGGAATTGTACACTCCGGCGAGAGGGCGCTGTACGTAAGATCGAGGTAAAGGCACTGCCGAATCCCTGGCCCCCCATCTCTCTAGTCCTACGCGCCCACACGTAGGGCCTATCGTCGATTGTATCACGCGGCATTAAGCAATTTCCCTTCCTTTCCTTGCCTTTATGCGCACTTCCGGAACGGAGTGTGTTTCTATTGGCGTTTACACGTAAAGTGACGCCGCTATCTTCCTTCCTCGAGAAGGAAAAATTTGCCGGTTGATTTACCGGTAAATAGTGAGGGGGTCAGTTTCTATTAAGCATATTTAATCCCTTATCCGTCGCTTTTCCGGTAAATGGTCCCCATAGAAACACACCTATAATCAGCTGAAGGTAACGAAAGCCTGTCAAAAGTTGCCTGGAGTTATATATTGCTACTAACATACCAACCTATGTTTAATAAGGGAACATGGAACAGTGGTTCAGGGTTTTGGCCCTCGTACAAGTTGCAGATTGGCAGACAGCCCGGGTTCAATTCCCAGTATATTTAACTCCCTGTCAATTATTCAATATGCTCGCAACAGCTTATCTTAAAGACATGGGGGGAAGTGACTTGTGACAAAGACCTTGTTACAGCCAGTTCCAATCACGGTAATGCCTGGCTGTCCTGCAAACGCCAGTGTTCTATATCCTTGGCACCCAGTTGTCAGTGCAATCCCTTGGTTACAGCTGTTAATACCCTTGATATAATAGTCTCAACATTAAAAAGGATAGATATGCCAAAATTTCAACATTCTGGACACTTCATCATCCTCTTCTATTAACAAATTTGAACTACTTTTTAATACAGATATACAGTGAATATGGTGAACCTTTCCATACAAAAACATGAACCCCTATGCACATGAACCTCCAAAACATGAACCCCCTGCGCGCATGGACCTCCAGACACCCATGTAGCCAGTGTACTGCCTAGCGAGCTGTCAATCACTCATCTGGACTTCCTGTAGACAGGTAAGCAATGCTTACGGTAGCCAGTCAATTCACTAAGACTTCCTTGCAAGATCTCACTACTAGATTATTGGCTACGGAAGGACTACATAAAGATTACTTTTGTGGTGAGTTAATTAAGTTTAATATGAAAGCAAAGGGTGAGTTATGAATAAGCAGTATGGTGTGAAAGCGGTGTCTCCTGTCCGGGTAGCGGTTAGGGTGGGGAAAGGGGAGGAGGGGGAAGAGGAGGAGTAACTTGGCATTCAGGGGTCCGTTCGCCAAACTTGTGCATAACCCTACGTGTTTACTAACCCATGCGTATGTCCTACATAACAGACCTTTTCATACCAGTTACACAGTGCTTTTGACAAATTGGTCCACTCAGGCATGACATAGTATGCACATCGATTTACGACTGAGTTTCACGAATGGACCTCTGGTCACTGGTCATGTAACCACCTGAGTTACAAAAAAATCTGAAACCTGGCCACATATTGAGACTTGCAAAATATGCTAACAAACTTGACCTGTCTTTGTCAGCCATACATAGGGTATCAAATTTATTTTTCAGTCTTAGATAGGTATCAAATTAGCAAGAGTATACGAGAATGAAGATTGTGGTGTTTATATCATGCTCATAACTAGGCAAATGGTTCATAAAATGGCTCAAATGTACTCTCATATCCCAGGTTAAAATCAGGAATAAAATAACATGAGCCTGATCTTTTTCACATCTAAAATTGGGACCAGAGACCAGAATAAATATTGTATGCTTGTGATGTAATATGTCCATAAATCAGTGCACAATAGCACTGGTCAGTGGGGAGTTTCTGTAACCTGACCCATCTGACACACTTTTTTCTTACACACTTATGAATTTGCACAGGTTTATTTTGTTAAGGTTTCCAAATTCATAAGTGTGTCAGAAAAAAAAGCGTGTCAGATGGGTCAAGTTACAGAAACTCCCTGGTCAGTGAGTGCACCATAGGCAGAACTGTCCTAAGTACCTGTCAATCACAGGGTGCACTGCAACATCATGTGCAAAACACAACCATCATTTCTATCTTTTATTACATAACTCTCCTTTGATCACAGGGATCTGAACTCACTAACTTTGCTCCCTGCTCTGTTTGACTTCGCTTTGCACAACACATCACAACAAGAGCCAAGCTTTTCTTTTAATACTGCCATACATCCGTTAACAATGATGATGTGTCCACAGGCCTTGTGAATTCCCCTAGGTGTTTCTGACATTTTGCTGAATCTTTGTTTCCTCCAGCAAATCTCGCTAATTTGCAGAACGACATAAGTACAAAGCCTAATGTTTCGTGATGTATGTTGTCACTTTTTCACTTCTAAAATTAGTCATTCTACCAGGACTGGATGAGTTACACCTCGGTGTACCATCTATCTTTCATCACTAGGATGGCATTCTGACGCTGCTTTTCCTAACAAACAATTATGTGATATGGTCGAGGAACATAAGCTTTACAAAAATCTTCCCCGACTCTGAAAGCATTTCCTTCCATAACTGTATCAAATTAATTAGCACTGGTACAATGGTCTCATTACACAATATGTTACTGATGGCAAAGAATTCACTAATTTCACTTACGTTGCTTACAATTGTGAATGCACACCCCCCTTAGTAAAAACCAAATAGGTCATTTATTTTCAAATGTGCTCTTAATTAGAGGTGTAGCATCAATAAATTTTCATTTACTGTTCTGCATGAAAATAGACATTTAACATTTTGAAACCAATCCTTCATGAGTGATGTTTTGTAAACAGAGTATGACTGTACACAGTCACTAACAGTATGCTACAACAAACCTAACCCTTTCTACTGTAATCCTAACGGTAATCCTATAACTATAAACTTTAAACCACAGCCCCTAAACACTAATGTGAACCCTAATCATAATCCCTAAAACCTCATAAGGTATGTCTTAGCCTTATGTTTACCCATTACAACTACCACATCCCAGTCCACAAGAATGGTATTTAAGTCACCAGGCGTTGCTCTGAAAAGTTAAAATTTTCACCATAAAAGGCATACTAGATACAGGAGTTTATGACTCCAGAAGCCCCTACATGACCTTTGACCTCAAGATGTATGTCCCTTGTTGCAGTTTACATTTAATACAAGAATGAGACTGACCATTTTACTAAAAGAGAATATTTTTGCCATACAAAGGTTCAATGACTCCTAGAGAGATCACCAACCTCTTCATAATTGCTTTATTGCCAGAAGCAGTGCAGAATTCCTACATATTGGTGTTGCCATTTGCTTTAAAACATTTCACAAAATCTTGACAAAAATTTCTACTTGTGCAATGTGTTATCAAGCAATAGTTTCATTCTAAATTTCATTGTCTTTGGAGACGCAACATCAATGTAGGGTTGTTTTCGAACATTTTGTATGGATAACAAAAGAAAATTAGGTACTAAGTGAGGTAAATTGAGCTCATGAGCACGTGACTACCAACAACAAACCACTCAATATGGCTTGCAGTTCCCATATACAGGCTGAAATTGCTCATAAGGGGCTGTTGCCACAATGAATGAGGTTGCCTGACATTGCCTGTCTATTGCAGTCTGTAAGCCTGTTTGGTTGAATTTGCTGTAGAAGTGCCACGTTTATTACGTCCAAACAAATCATAAGGCACAGGACACATGCTACACAATGAAAAGTTTGAATTCCCCGCGCTATAAGCCTTGTGATTTGTTTGAACCAATTGCTGGGGCAATGAATCCTATTACGTGGCACTTCTACGGCGAATTAAGTGCAAATGTATTAACTATTCTACAATGTGATGATACCATGCTTTTTTAACCCTATCAACCCTGGTATAATTTGTGTAGGTTGCAATGTGTAAGTAAGTGACTTATGAGATGCCCGAGTTGAGATGGGCGGCTTCCTATTCTTTCTTAAAGGGACACAGGAAAATCTTTTGGAAGTACATCAGGAAGGTCATACGAAAAAGATAGTATTTTTTTATCTTGCACAAAAGTCTATTCAAGCCTGCTTGGCAAAAGTGACATTTTACCGAAATGTTAACTTTTTTGACAAAAGCATAATACCCTTAATTTTTCCCTCTTTTATGGATGGGGGGTTTACAATATTTGGGGGCATCCACCTAACCGCCCCTCCCTTGGTTATGGGAATGCCAGTAGGTCAGCTTCAATCAAACACAAATTTAGAGGACTCAGTCTCCTCAGAAAATTCCCTTGCATCCCTTAACAGCTTATGATATGATCACAACACATTGGTCTGGGGGGACACCATCATGCATGCAAATTTTGATCATAACAAGGAGAAAATTTTGAGGGAAACCCACTGAACCATACCAAAAGAAAAGTAAAAGAATCATGATAATAATGCCTAAAAGCAAAATTCCATTGGTAGTTTTTCAAACTATTTAATATAAAAATCAAATCGCTATTTCATCAAAAGTCCATAATACCTAGGGTTTTGATTGCATTGTCTACAACAACCCCAAAATCTTCTGGACTCTACCTGTTAGACATACTTTGTACACATCTTTGACTCAAGTAAAATGCTTGGTAAAATGATCCCAAGTTTTGATCCTCAAAAACATAAAAGACATTGCATTCATAATATGTCCTGCAAACCAAAGACTGCACATTTAAGACAGAAATGAATATAACATATGTGCTGGGCCATCCAATGAAGCTAGGCATGTCATTATTTTAAGTATTGCTAAACACCCCGTTCATCAACACCACATTACAAAACTTAATTCTCTGAAATTGCAAGAAGTGGGTGAACAATCAATCATCTTAAACTTCAGTTAACTTTTTTAAAACTTCACCCTCTTCCTCCAATAAATGCACTTCTTACTGAAGGTTAAGTGCCCTCAAAAACTGGTTCATTATGGCAAAGCAGGATAAAACCTTCAGAACATTCTGGGTCAAGTATAACAGTACACAATACTCTGAGGGATAGATGTGGCATTTTTAAGGAAACCAATGAGAGAAATAACACGGTTTGATTCTGAAGATAGGAAATGTCAAAGTCTTGTCTCTGTCAGGTATAGATGTGCTATAGCTGCTGTCTTATGGTACTAGGGTATTGGAATTCACTAACATAGATTTCTTCAAAATCTAAACTATATCCCAATTTTGTTTGCAGTTTTAGCAATGCACTGTATTGGAAATTAGTAAGCCCAAGTCAACATAATTTTCAACCAAAGATGATTTTTGTAAAATTATTGGGATCCTAATACTTGAATCTTTATTTACAAACATCTACTTGAAATGCTGTTGAAGAATTCTCCAGCATAATCCTGTGACCTTAAAATCTTGACATATTTTGGAAAGTTAACACAAACAAACCCCAGATTTCACTGGAAGTGGTCAAAATGTTGGTATCTGAAGAAAGGTACCATTTTTCTCATTTACCCTGTGATATCTTTGGGCTAAAGGATGTTTGGGATGGCTGTTATGAGTAAAAATGTGCCCCATTTTGGTCGACCAATATTATTATTTTACCGAGTACTCTATGGGAATTACAAAATCACATTTTTAGCTCTCACATCAAAATAGGTTTAAATATTGGTGCAAAACTTTACAGATAGGGTTTTAGGTGAAGACCATTCTATCAAGATCAAAACTTTATATAATTAAATTGGGTCATTCTCCTTTAAGGCAGCTGCAAGTTTCAACCTTGAAGGGGGGGGGGCTGGTTTTGATTGACCTCCACACTAACTCAAGTAATACCAGCTCACTGCACAGTGCTGTCGGAACTGTGATGGTCTTCGGAACCATAACGGCAAAAAGGCCAGGCCAATCAAAACCAGCCATACTTTCATCAGTTTAAATTTTGGAAATTTTAGCAGGGGAGGGCGGCCAAGCCCAGAAAACCCAAATTTCAGACGTCGCTATTGGTTTAACACGTAAACGCGAAATCTTGACGAAAAATTCTGAATTTTTATATGTTGTTAAGGAATATTTTTTTTATTCCAAAACCGTTGGAGTTGAAGAATCAACTCCACTGAAAGGGTTATTTCTGTTTTTTTTTTGCATGAATAATGAACGAGGATGAGCTCGTATGTGGGTCATGGGAACACCCATGACCGACCCACATCAAAGCACCCAAATTAGTATGTGTTTTGCACCCTGTATAGCTGTAATTTCATTTGACATTTTTGGTGAGTTGCTATAATGAATGAGGCTTGGCCGCCACCACCTGGAATTTAGTAATGTTAGCAATAACAGTTACTATGAAACATTTCCCTATGAAAACTATGTGTTATATTTGCCTGGGACAGGTTTTACGATCAATTTATTGTTCGAGTTGACTGGCATTTGCGATTTTTTATGCATTACTTCACTTTTTTCTTTGAAGAAACATTTCTTTCTAGACTACCTTCCAGAAAAAACTGGCGCAGGTTGTGATATCAATATGAGGTACACATAGTCATGTACCAGGACACAGTTCAGTGGGTTGAACTTTACATACATTGAATGAACTGACCTTGAGTGATCTGGGTATCATATATCATACCCAACAGAACCAGGGGTGTATTTCTAAATACATTGGTGAATGAAAGCTAATGAACCGTGGCCGAGGGAATTGAGATATTTAATAGCTCATAGTGATATGATGACCAAAAACGTTCCTTCTAACAAGACTGTCCACGCAAAAAAAAGAGCCGAGTCTGAACTTTTGTTTGTGCATTTTTGCAAAAAATCAAAAAACGTTTGATATATTTTGAAAAATAGTAGCAAAGTCCAACTTTGGGCATTTGGCAGAAAAACAAGATTTTGGTACTGGGATGCAATTGCATGAAGTGGCACTCCTTAAAAGTTTTGGGAGTATTTGTGTCAAAAATATTTTTTGTTTTTTTAGGCGGTAAAATCCTCATAACTAAGAAGCCTTTCTTTTTTGCTAGTAAGCCAAAGGCATTTATTTTATGTTGTACTTTTGTCCTTTTTTGGAGGGTATGATTAACATCTTTTTACAGGAGTAATAGCTGAATCCAACTCATAAGCACAAGGTTGGGCTAAATGAGGGATCTAACATATCCAGGTTAAAATGGATAGTCAAGTGGCTTTTCAATGTCCATCCTGAGTATGGTGATACTCACGGCAACCAGGGATCCTAAAGTAAATAGGGATAGGACACTCGATCAAGAGACATGGATGGTAATGCACACTGATCTGCATGAAATCTGGGCTTCTAGGTCGCAGCGTGCGTGGCGCGATTCAAGCTAAGTCATCCCCCGGGTTACGTCATGACTACGTTTATGCCAGAATTATGTAGGTTATCGAAAATGGGTGGCGCTATCACCATGATATCGAAATTGTCTATGGGCATTTGCACACAGTGTCACCCGCCTGCTGCAACTCATTCAACACAGGGAAGCATATTTTCCATCTAGCGCAACTTAGTCTTGCATGTACCTGACAAGCCAATGTATGCCAAGAGAAATAAAAACAGTTTAACAAGTCCTGAATCAGAGATGGGCAGGAAACTAGGGGTCGGTAGGGGAATACATCTGCTGTCATTTGCTTGCAAGCAGGTATATTTGGAAGATCTAGGGACTATTTTCAGAAGAGAAAAGTGAGGGGGTGTATGTACTTTTAGAATCTTACTCAGGGGAAGAAAACTCTGGCAGCTTATTCATCACTTGAGCATCTATTCTTGGATTGGAACTTACAGTGTATTGGTAACCGAATCTTACAAAAATGAATGATGAGACACCAAGATGAAGGGTTAGTGGTTATATTTAGTGGCTAAAATCAGAATGAATGTAGGAAACCATGCAACTAAATGAGCCATGAAACTCTAGAAAATGTTAATGATACATATAATGTTCTACATCATGTTCCCTGTACATTGTTGAGTGGCCTATCTCCAAAAGAAACACTGTTACACCTCACAGCTGCTGTTAAAATGTAAATAAGCCTCCGGCTGTTCCCGTCATTTGTTGAGAATAGGCCTGGAAGTTTAAAACTGGAACAAGTTGACGGACATGTGTTTCGTGATCCACCGGATCAAAGGTCCAATTATAAAAAATATGAAACCTTTGGAAGTTCGCTGCATTACAACGGTGTTATCTCTCTTCCTTCCTCCTTACTTAAAGGTTATTTTGTGATCAATGCACCTTAGTTCGGTTTGGGGCTCAAAACAGAACACTCCATACAAGTTATAAGGACCACAGGATGTCCGAATAATTTGGGATTTGGGCTACGCACTCTGGGAAGTAAAACATTCTTCCACCATAATTTTTTAAAAAAACATTATAATTAAAATTTGTTGGTAGTCAATTGCAGAAGTTGCACATTTACGAGAAAAGATAAAACATGCTATAATACTGGCGGCTAAGCCGTTCACGTTCGGTGTTCGATTGGTTGAAGATGAGCGATTTCAGCTCATCAGCCAATCACATACGTTGTAATGAAATCGATCTGGATACTCGGCAATCAGCTGGCAAGAAAATGGCGACGGACTTGCCAGCGATCCTCGCGAGGGCACTGAAAAATTGGTTTTCATTGTGGATATCACTGCTAGAACACCGTGGAAATCTTTCAGGTACGGACTCATGGTGCTCATTTTTTAAACTGTGCCTCAAAGATGGAAGTTTAGATTGTTTTGAGGGCAATGTTTGCACTGGAATCCGAGGGTTGTAAACTTGGCATAATTCTCGACTCTGTGCCTTTGCCACCAATACTCAGTAAATGATCACGAGCCCATGATTGTACCCATGAATGTACCGACACGGCACTTCCAAAATCCATGCGAAGTGCTACACAAATTCGTAACAAAACGATGATAGAGCGGGAGAGAAGGCAGGAGAAAAGAGATGAGGTCAAGGATGATCCAACAAAAGGTAAGTTATTACTTCTTAAGCTCAATGGTATCACACAGCGCGACTAGGGACCGATCCAGACTCGGTCCAGGTAACCACGGTGATTATTTTATATGTTCAACAACCGAAAAAAAACGAACAAACAAACAAACTTACTGTGACATCAGAAACAATTTTAAACTGGGGTAGGGCATATGCCTCCGACAGTTTTCAGACTTTCTGTAGTCTATTGGAAATTGAACCTGCATTGCCAAATTATTACAACAAGAGCTTTGAATTAAATTAGTTTCTCGTCGGTTGAATGCATATGAGTTGAAAGAAGTTAGTATTGTGCCAAAGTTAAAGTTAAATCCATCCCACACCGGCGTATGTCGGGCGAGTGCAGTAAAAGGAACTTATACCGTGATGAACTTTTTTATTTGCGGTACTCGCAATAACGGTAGAAGCATTCCGTTACAATAACCTGTAGCAGTGTAATTGATGGCTCAGAGAAAAAAGGTTTCGCCAAAATATCGGAGTATAAAAATTGTTTCAATATCCTCGCTGTAAAAAAAGGGCCACACACTTACCTGAGAAGGCCTTTTATCATAAAGATGCATAAATTTATATTAAAATTATGAGATACAAAATTCAGGGGGAAATCCTTCCATATAATTGTATAGGTTCCACAACAGTGATGACAGCGGCAATACTAGCTCCATTACGCAAACATGTGAAAGCAATTGTAGATGATATGTATGATTTTTTATGTGGTCGAACAATCATAGACTTTGAATATTTGGATGAGTCTCTTGTTTCCTATTCCAGTGTCATAAATAACATTTTCAAAAATTGGTTAATTTTTTTAAATGCCACTGCTTGAAGAGTACACTTTACCCCCATGTGCCATATTTTGAGCTAAGAAACTGCTGTTAATAATCTTGTTTTTTATTTGCATCAAAATCTTTTTTAACCCTTCTAACCTGTACACACAATATGTGCGAAAGTTGGCATAAAATAAAATGAGTATATTTTATTATTGGACAATGGTATTTTTTTATGTACCAGATTTATGATAAATATGCAACATGATGGTTGTAGAACATATACCAAGAATGTCCAAGGTTTATTGGACAAGCAGGTATAATGAGAAAAACCAAACACTAAGTTTGGAATTGCGTACTACAGTAAATCCATCATAGAGAAAAGCATACGTGATTTCGTCATACACGACTGAAATATAATTATTTTGATTACCTAAAGACGGGTATTCAGCTATTTCAGTAGTCTGGTAAGCATTCCAAATATGCAATAAACCTGGATTCTAAAAGAGAGTAGAATGCTCTTTCTGGAAATGTCTAGTTTAAGATTTGACGTGGTTTCACATTATTAGGATATGCATTAGTTGGTCAGGACAAGTAGAGACACTTTTTTCAGATACGTGATTAACACATTTATAGAAGAAAACAATTGTCTGTCAGGTTGTGAGTACTTGGTCTGAAGTCTTATTTTGCGGGTTGACATCAGAAAGACGGAACTCAGCACTGAAAGGAAATATTAAAGGAATTTCTTTAATTAGGCGTTCATAATTAAAAATTTTTTTGTTAGTGTGCTAAGTTTATATAACTGTTGCTTACATTACCATGAGCTTTATGAGATGCTTACATTTGGAGTAATTATAGATTTGCTTTAGTAGAAAATATTAAACATACATTTCTCAAAAGCAGTATTTACAGCAAGAATTTAAAGAATTCTTCATATTTCTTCAGTGATGAGTTACGTCTTTCTGATTGTTTCAACCTAGATTTGGTCTTTCATTTAAAGGTGCTTGTTCCGATTGTCTCATGTTTTCTACTTGATCCATGAGAAACTTGGCACTTGCAAAACACTCGCACCACATATTGTATCAACAAACTTAAGATATGGGTTTTATTGCTAAAATTTAGGACGACATTGAGCAAAATGCAAGCCTTTCATCCGATAGCTAAACCGAGATTATTCCTCAGTGTATATTGCCCAGAAGGTCTAGTGTCAAGACTTCAATATGGGATATAGAGCATTAATCAGTCAGGGATAATTATAATCCCTTGAGTCGTGAGACCTGAACTAGGTCATGTAATATACACAGAAGAAATGACCAAATGTATGTCTTCCTAAAACGAATCCGCACAAGCACCTTCAAATTTAAAGTAGTCTATATTGATGTTCATATGCAGGCAGAACTGGAAAATTATTTTCCAGGAAGCAAAATTCACGGTGTATGGAAATATGGCCCAAATCCCTCCTTTTTAATCCCTTTTGTTTGAAAAGCAGAATTACCATTACCATTCAAAAAACGGGAAATTTTGCCAGAAGGAGCTTTCCCGATCTGCTTGCATCCGTGCTTTGATTATTACCTATTCGCAAAAATATATTAATATTTTCATTTTGAACAAGAAATAAAAGCCTATGCACCCTTCTCCTCGAGGTTAAATGATAACATACTTTACAAATTAGAGGTGCTATAGCTGGGAAAACTTGGAAAGTTTCTATAGGAAATTAAATGATATCCAAAAAGAAACAAAATTTGACGATATAAATGCTAGACTATAGAAAGGATTAATAAAGGATATCTTTTGGAAGGTTTTATGATCATCTGAAGAGGGTTACCTACTACATTAAACACCCTCCCCGTTGTATGCAAATTACATGGCCAAAAGTTGGTATTTACACTTATTTTATGTTTTAAAATGCACTCTTTGTCTTTTTTTCCCTAGTAAATCCGGACATGAGGCATTCTGTTGGGCCTTAAATATCACTGAAAATCCTAATGATCATACTTGAAAGTGTTATGCATTATAAACAAAGTCCAATCAAAGCCTAATCTGATCTAATCCCCTTTAATTCTGTAAAACACGGGATAGGGCCTGGATGCAGCCCGACGGTATGTTTGAAACATATTAAAATTCAACTCCATTCGCTGCGTCCGGTACCGGCCTGCAATATCCATTACAAAGTGGTGCTCCAACACCATTAGGAATATCCTTCCACGCTTTCACGGGGTTACGACTGTTGAATTCCGCAAAATTCTTCTGCGGGACTTGGCCAATCCGTCACAATTTTCAAGGTAATGTGCAAAACTTTTCAATTTGCCATACCGGCAGTAAATAAGGTATTCTATCCCCGATCGTTCTGTGCAAAAATTTCGTACTTCGTCGATATGCGTAACCTAGAACCCTTTCCGTTCATCTTACAATCGAACATCCTATGCGTCCATTATTCCAATGCCAATGATGGTGTGCTTTTGTGTTGAGTGCTATCACAGGTCCTTACAGCAGGGGCGGTCCAGAATCGGAAAAGCGGGGGCGAAACGCAGCGTTCTTAAAAATCGTGTGTTAGTCAACCAACGCATTGAACTGGTTCACTTAACTCTTTACATGTATTGTAGCAGGAATTTCATTAAACCTGGACACTTGATAACATCCTACTGCTTCAATAAAGAGTTCTGAATGAATAAGTCTGTTTCCGATAATTCGCAGTATATAAAATCTTCCTTTTTCCCCTGCTTTACCGATTCTGGAGCCGCCCATGCCTCACAGGCCATGGTGCTGAATTTCTGTTCATTTATGGAGAGGAAAATACAAAAATCCTATAATTTGTACTTAAAGGGGGTGACTTGCTACCCCCCCCCCACTTGTGATATTAGTATTTAGAAAGTCATATTTTTCTCATTACCCTAGAGAATTTAAGGATCAAGAAATAGTTCCTTTTGATGTATAAACAAAACATCTTCAAATGTGGTCACCACACTTAATTAACATACACTTTCATATGTGCCAATTTCTTACACCAAAAAATCAATAAGTTTGAAGGAAAATGACTTTCCAGTATGAAATTAACTATTGTAATTTCTTATAAGGAGTATGAAAGTTGATGTTATGTTTCCGTAACCCGCCCGCGTTACGATTTTATACCCGCGTTGAGGAAGCTGAAAATCCCTTAAAAGTTTCATTATTTGTATTTAAAAGAAATATCAAGGTTTCTTCTGGTTGATACATTTAGTGAATGTGATGTTGTACATTAAATCAAATTAACGTTGCAAAAATCAGTTTTAAAGTTAGGGTGGTGGATTGACACAATATTTTGTAGTATTTAGAGCTTGCCGAAAGTTGGTGTGAAATGGCTGTTTATTCAAAAGCACGGATAATGAAAAATGAAAAACTAGAAATAGTTGCTCATTATGATTTCAAAAAATGTTGCAGGAAACATAACACTGACTTTCATGGCCTAATGCATAACAAATCCACGAAAGTGCCTCAGAGCGCTGCTGTGGAGTGCCTTAGACTGCTTACAACCACAACAAGTAAATCCAGAATGACAAGGAAGATTTCTGGGAAGAAGTTCTGATTTTTAGATGCCGAGGAAACAGAATACTCGGAAGAAAATTTGCGAGGAGTGTATGGATTGGCAACAAATTAAGCGGGGACTGGTACATTCACAAAAATATGAATTTCTTCCAATTTGCTCTCAATGATATTCTAGGCCATGCAAGAACAGAGATATATTTACAAGCGATTATTTTGTGAGCGCGTTGTGGTCCAGTGGACACGCTGCAGGCTAGTGATGATTAGGCGTGAGTTCGAGCCCCGCTGAAGGCAAACCGTGTCTGTGTCCTGGGCAAGACATTAATTTCAATTGCATCGCCCGACACAAGCAAAATCTGGGGAGCTGTCAAGTTATGGGGGATATTACATCTAAGTGCTGATCGGGATACCCAAAACGGGACATTGTATGAGGCTTAAGACATCCAGTAATTTGAAGGCTTACTTTTAAGTTTCCATAATTTAATCACAAATGTGTATATAATGAAGATTTTTGACTCGTACCATGATATAATAACTAATAGCAGAGATTTATATAGATTTAAAAAACTCGATTTGTTTTTATCATTTTCACAAAATTAAAACACAACGGGTATAGACCGGTCAAAAAGTGAGAGAGCGTGAGGACAACATGCTATGGAGTGCGTGTTTCTTGATGTTAAAAGACCTTTTCGTCGTGCTGAATTTTACGTCGCCGGCGACGCTAAATTATAAAATCGTTAGTGTTTACCCATAAGGAAGTTGATTTGGTCTTAATCATTCGGGTGAGGGGTTTTGTATATAAAAGTTTACAACCATGCAAAAATATCGACTTTGAAAAAAATTTGAGGGCACGCACTATTTTTCCAATGTGCCAGTGTCTTTTAAAACGGCTAATTAGGCTAATTAGGGTCGGGGATCCCGATTTCATTATTTCAAAATGCTTATTCAAAGGAAAGGAAAGTGGACTATTCTAAAGCTATACCAGACTTTGAAGGAGTTTAGTTCATTTAAAAGAAACCTAACAATATAAAACTCTCAACATTGAAAAACATTGAGCGAGTGTGTCATAATAGGCCCATATATTGCTTTGACCTAATAATTTTTCAATCCACTAGTGCTTTACAGAACAAGAGATAACTGTGCCATGTCCCACGTAAAAAAATAACCCATTCAAAACAGTGTTAACAGACATAAAAAGAGCATGTGCGATAAAGTGTGTTAATCCCAAAATAACGTTGGCTATGCATAGAAATCTTTCACTGTCGTCGATTGATAATGCGTATTTAACATTGTATCATCACAGTGTTTAAAGAATATATCTTAAGGAGTGTCTGTAACTACTAGTATGTTCAGTGACCTTTCCCATGTTTTGGTTTATGAAACCTGCATGGGGTACTGTATTTTATGTGTCACACAAGTGTCTTGCTGTAATTGATATAGTTGTATATTGCTATATGACTCCTTTAGCATTGGACAGGATACAGGAGTTTAGAACTCTGTTATTAACCATACCTAAATATCTTATTAAGAATTTAACTGTATGCACAATTTGCTGTATTGATATTGACACATTTACATCTGGGTTGTGAAGTGATGTCAATGCAAGTATGAAGGCCAACTTTGACATTTGTGCTGGATTTTCTACATTAGGATGACATGTTAGCAAGTGGCAAAATCCACTGCCTTCTATCACAGGATTGTGTGAATTCTAATACAGTCATATTCCTGCAACACTATTAGCGTGTTTCTATTGAGCAGACGTTATTTATCCAGATAAAAATTATCCGGTTGATATTGAGAATAGCCGATAGTGCGAAAGTTCTATTGCGCAGCGTTTTCCGGAAAGTGCGACCAACCGTCACGGCCTGTTACTTTTACCAGCTAAGGTCATCTGCACAGGTCACGTGTTGCTTTGGGAGTGACCTCGCCGAACTGTTCAGATCAAAGTGGGCGGGAAGAGCGAATGCGCTTAGTCTAATGCCAATTTTGAGTTTTAATTCATCGGGTAAATTCTACCGCAAGCCCAGCCCACACGTTGTAATAGGCAGAAAAGGATCATTAGGTATATTACAGAGACTTGTAATCGCGCACCAAAAAAGACAGCGACTACTGTGACAGAGAATCGCGATGTTGACAAAATGCGTCTACACCCTGGTTACTAAGGTCAACATCGCTGCGCATACGGGACGGGGGTCAATTACTTGCGTCAATTTCCGGTCTTTAGCCGGTATGTGCACCATCGGAACGCTGTGTGTTTCTATTGGCGTTAACCAGATAATTTCTCTGGCATTATCCTTCCCAAACAAGGATAAATACCGGTGGAACTTTCATCGGTATAAGCAAGAAAATGCAGTAGGACGGCTGTTTCTATTGAGCCAAGTTAATCCCTTTTCTGGTTTAAAAACCGGAAATTGTTCCCAATAGAAACACACCTAATGACTTGGACACCCATTTTATCTCAATACATGCACCAATTTTTATGAGTTACTTAAAAAAAAAAGTTCACCCTCGATCTGTCACATGGCATGGTGCCCTTATACAGCCATTTGCATACTGTGAAGCAGTTGCAAAGTGACCAGGGCAGGCACCTCCCCCTGGCTTGAATAGCAGGTCAGCATGAACCCAGAAGCTGGTCCAGACTGACTTACATGTAGGGTTATTTTCATTAAAGTGTCTTTCTATCGGTAAGCTTGTGGTAAAATCACATTTTTTTGTGGCTTGCAAATGTTTTTTGGCAAGTCATCATACTTTTCTTACATACTATATGTATTTTGTGTTTTAGTTCCATTCATGGAATGGTGCTCATGATAATGCCATGGTTTGCCACAGGTATTAGGCAACATTTGATTAAAAATACATTGTTTTGGGCTTTTTTGGGCTCCCTGCACGAGGCCTGCTCTTTTAGTTTAGTCTCATGTCAAGTGTCAACTATTGGCCAGGCAGGGTGGCTTCAAAATTTTTGTTTCTTGGAAATGTTACTTGTTACACTGTTACACCACTGCAAAGTGAAATTCTTGACTCCAAATAACTGATTTTTGCCAAAAAATCCACCATTTTCTTTTGGCCAGGCCGAAAACTGGGGGGGGGGGGAGAAAAAATAGGGGCAAATTTTCTCCCATGTGTCCCTCCTCTGGCACCACCACTGCCCACATAACCCCAGCCTAACTTACATAAGCCCAAATCATAATGTAAAAACTAAGCATTTGGATGGGTAAAAATCTTCTCTGCAACCTACCTGAAATGACCTCTTTGCTGGACACACCACCTCAACAGATACTGGTTCTTCTTTTGTTTGGTTGCTGGTTTCCCTCATAGCCATTAAGTACCACACAGTTACACTGTTTCTTGTCTGTCTCCTTTTGTAGTAATACAGTATGTTGGCTTTAATTATACAGTAGCGTCGCTGCCAACCTGATAAGCCTATTTGTCCCTCTATCATAAACACAGGAAAAATGCAATTTTATGATTTAGTTACAGATGTATAACCTCTAATCTAAGTTGCTTCACTTCTTTTAGAATATGTTTGAGTTAAAGTGTAGTTACTGCAGTAGCAGGCTAATTTTTATTTGACTTATGTTTCAAGAGATTGCCATACTAGCATAATTAACTAGAATTTCGCGGTCTCGGCTTCGCGCTTTGACGTTGGTTCAATTGAAGTTAAACTTTTCAATTGAGGTCAATTTAAAAAAAACTTAACAATTTGTGACACACACATCCACACACACATCCACACATACACACGCACAACGGATTGCTAAGTGGTCCTGCCAGCTATAAGCTGGCGGCCACACAAATGCTATTATATAGAGGTTTGGCATGGGGAATGTTGCTCAATATTGGTGATGCTATGACTTGAGAAGTCAATAGCCAAAAACAAGTGTCTGTGGAATAATCAATACTTAGCAATGGTAACAAAAAAAACTAACTTTTTACATTATCATTAAAGAATAATGATAAAGTATCATTTTGCAGACAAATAGATATTACTTTTAAACAATTACATATTTGGAATTCTATTACCTTTACTGCCCATTACTGAAAATGCAGACTGAAAATGATTAGTCCGTTTACTGCCCATTATTCTTCAATAATGGTTCGCAAATGCATTTTCTTTTTAAATCAAGCCATTTGAGGTAATAGAATAGAAATAAAGGGTTTGCAGTATCATATAGGCTCATAATGTATCCTCAAGTGGGAAAAGCTTAATAATGGGCTCGGCTGCACCTTGCTTATAACTTAGTTTTTCCGATCTCAGACACATTATTTGCCATGATACTGCATATAGACTTGTTAAAGCTCATAAGGAACTATTGCATCTTGAGTAAACATTCTTTAACAACACAGTTTCCAGTTTCAAAAAAAAAAAAAAAAAAAATCAATTGAGGTCAATTTAAAAAAAACTTAACAATTTTTGACACACACATCCACACAAACACACATACATACACACGCACAACGGATTGCTAAGTGGTCCTGCCAGCTATAGCTGGCGGCCCACAATTAACTTTTTACATTATCATTAAAGAATAATGATAAAGTATCATTTTGCAGACAAATAGATTTTAAACAATTACATATTTGGAATTCTATTACCTTTACTGCCCATTACTGAAAATGCAGACTGAAAATGATTAGTCCGTTTACTGCCCATTATTCTTCAATAATGGTTCGCAAATGCATTTTCTTTTTAAATCAAGCCAAGTTGAGGTAATAGAATAGAAATAAAGGGTTTGCAGTATCATATTGGCTCATAATGTATCCTCAAGTGGGAAAAGCTTAATAATGGGCTCGGCTGCACCTTGCTTATAACTTAGTTTTTCCGATCTCAGACACATTATTTGCCATGATACTGCATATAGACTTGTTAAAGCTCATAAGGAACTATTGCATCTTGAGTAAACATTCTTTAACAACACAGTTTCCAGTTTCATCTCACAGACAATATCTAAAATGTACTAGAAGCATTTTACAATCACTGATTTTACTATTAGGTCTAATAAAGACTTTCCTACACAGTATCAATTCCACTAATGAGTTTGGACATGAATAGACAAGTGAGAAAATCCATAACATATTTTGATCAACTTACACGACATACTTTTACTTTTAAATTAGTGTACATGTTTGCTGACAAGAGTTCAGTCTGATTTTGTTACAGTGGATGAAAGTACAAGAACCCCTTACCTAGTTGTGCTAACTCAGTCACTAATGTCCGATGAAATTTAGAGCACATTAAAACTTATGGAAAAATTCCTTTGACTGGAAGCTTTACTTTAAAGGACACTTTTTCTTTCTGCTGCTTTATAATCACAACAGTGATATTTTGATTTGATTATTTGCACTACTCTCCTATAATCGTATTCTTTAATTCTGGGACACGGCATACGCAGAGAGAGCTTGATGCAAGCGTTCATGCATTCAACTTACGCATGACTATACGCCTTGCAATAAACGCGCTATATTGCCGTTGTCAAGGGCATTGGAACAATACGCTTCCAAGGTAAGGTTACGCACATACGCGGTGTTTTGGTCATTCGTGTCCCAGAATTAATGAATACGATTATAGATAATCCAACTGAGAAAGTTTCTGCATGACACTTTCCACCAGGGTCTACGATAGCTCTGGGACAGATAGAGATGGCCAGCGGTAAATAGCCTGCTCTTCTGTAAAAGGTGACTGTGATTTACATGTATATGTATATACATGGGACCGACAACTTTAAAGGTCCGTTCATACTTCACTGCATTGCAGTGCTGCAATGCAGCCTACCAAAATCGTCACTGCAATCACTTGCAGTGTTGCAACGCAATGCAGTACTTCAACGAAGTTAAAATTGTTTTAACTGGCGATGCAGCAAGATGCAGTGGGGTGCAGTCAGTGGTGCAGTATGCCAATTTTCCTGCAATGCGTCACAAGTTTACTGCAACGTACTGCAACCCGTGACCTGCAGTGACCTGGGTTGACCTGCAGTAAATCGATTAGGAGTGCAGCGGAAGTGACGCAACATTGCAGTAAATTTACTGCACAGCAATGCAGTGCAGTGGAAGTCTGAACGGACCTTAAGTCCCCTCCAAAGGACAAGTATTCTCAAAGTGAGTCTAACTTTAATCCCAGGTTTATACCAGGGGTTGTCCTTCATGAGAGGATACTTTTTCTTATATGCTGAAAGTGCAATGTGTATAGGCGAGAAAATTTCTCATCGACCCATTCATGAGAAATTTTCTTGGGCATTACATCACATTTTCAGAGTCCAATGAAGGATAAAAGGTCAATTCAAGGACTAAAAAAAAACCCTAGTTCAAACCCAGGTCTAACATTAGACTCCCTTGGAGAATACCAGGCAAGGTGTTTGTACACTTTCTTTGCCCAATTCCAAAGGGAGAGTTGAATTGTGGTAATTTGATGTATAGATTGTTATCAATTGAATATAGAACTTTAACTGTTAGAACCCAATTAAATCCCAGCAAGGTATTGACCCCATCAGGATTTAAACCAGGGACCTTTTTGCTGTGTGAGTCTAAGAAGGTTGTAAGTGCAATAGCTGCCATGTGATACATCAATGTGCTGCCATGTATTAGGATAACTCTCAATTTATATTTCCTTGAGTCAGTGGCTCTTGACAGTGTTGCCTGAAGAACCATTTCACTGACCAAAGACTTGGCATAATAGTATGTTTGAAAGGATATCTAACAAATGGCAGCTATTGCACTTACAATCTTCGTGCATTCACATGGCGATTTGTACCAGAGGCAAGAAACTTAGGCCGAAACCTAAGAAACATAGAGCTAGGGGTGACATGTTTTGTGTCTACATTTTAGTAACTGCACGCCCATGTAATATTGATTTATTCTGTAGAGATTGTGCTGATGAAACCAGGCTGTTGTATATACAAAGCATACACCTGACACTGAACCAGCAAGGAATGAGCTACCAGAAAGCCCAGCCAGAAAGTGGGTGTGGAATAAATCTATATAATCAATTTATTTCCATCCATGTCCCCTCTCAGCTGCTTGTAGTTTTAGTTTTATTAGGCAACCATTACTCTGTTCTGATTTATCTATTTTAAGAAAACAAATAGCAGCACCAAACAAAAATAAATTCCTGAAGAAGGCAGGGGACTCCAGTGTTCCTATCACATTGTGTTTTTTGTGTGTGTGTTTTTTTAGAGGACCCCCCTCATGAAAACTTTGAAACCCTTTTTGTATTTAAAGTTGGGTATTTTTGGATACCTGTTCTATTTTTGGCACAAGAGGGTCAAAAAATTTAACTCTTTAACACACACGGTAGCCTGGCATGAAGCATCATCAAACATAAACAATGCCA
The DNA here is from genome assembly GCA_023653785.1 of Ophioderma brevispina. Classification (NCBI taxonomy): domain Eukaryota; kingdom Metazoa; phylum Echinodermata; class Ophiuroidea; order Amphilepidida; family Ophiodermatidae; genus Ophioderma; species Ophioderma brevispina. The sequence continues at coordinate 78,446 of JAMKCH010050328.1, forward strand.
CCCTGACGGCATTTAGATCAAGCCCCCATCGCAGAGCAAAGAAAAGGCTAGACCTTTCTGGATTTGCAAGTCTACATTCATTTGATTGTGATTAAATCATCTTACAAAGCCCAATGATAAATCATTACAATTGGGTATTCCCTCAATTTTCTGGGTTAATTTGCTTCAGGCATTTCCTTCCCTGCATCTCTGCAGCCAGTGATAAAATTCCCCTTTCACACTAGGATTGTGATAAGGCTTCCTATTTCTGGATGGTCAACAATGAGTGTACACTGCATTTTCCAATGTATGTCAGTGTTGGTTTGGGGGTAAAGAAATGTCAGATACGTATAATAAAAACGTGTACTTCTCTGTTTTGCCACATTTGGAAAAGCTCTTGCTTTTCCTCGTCTGGTGTATTGTGCTGCTGTTTGAGCTCCATATAATGCATGTTAGGCGTAACAATATATTTGTTTGCCGTATTGAAGGGAAAATATTAGGGTTGGTCGGTCGGTGGGATATTTTTAAAGATGAGCTTCACAATGTTTTACTTTAAACTCAATAAAACATGCTACTTATTAAAGTTTTTTTCAATGACATAGCAAATATCTTTTATTTCACTTGTTGTAGTTGTTTTGATGCTTTTTCATCTTTGTGTTGACCAAAAATGTTTTTTTTTTTAAATCATGGGTAGGTTGGCAGATATTTTTTTATTTTGTGCTAATTCACATAACAAAAAATTGAGTCGGCAGGTTTTTCTAGGGTCGTTCAGATTACGGCAAACAATCTTTCTTTTTTTTTAAAACACTAGCCCCCATGGGAACGCGGGTTGTCTGCATCACGGTTTGTGAATGTGAATGGGGTCAAAGGTCCACATGGAGTTAAGTAGAGGTCAATCTGGGTACACTAGCATGAAGTCTTGGAGCCAGTGGTTCTTCTGACTGGAGGATTGAAGGAATGAGGAATGGATAATAAAAGTTTGAGTACCGTAAAGTGTAGGGTAAGGGTTAACATTTTTGCCACACACAGGCCGACAGATACGACCAAAGTAACCCCTATGGACATTAATGCTTGCCGCAGCAGACACCAAAAATAAAAAAAAAACCCCACTAAAGGACTGGCTTTTGAGTTGAAATGTAAATTTGAAATGAAATAGAAAGCTGCCAAATTACACGTTTTGGCAGCAGCTTGAATCTTTACATTGATTCATTCCATTGAAATTAGCAACCGACTATTATTATTATTGTGTTCTCAGGAAATGTCAAAAATACCTGACATGTATTTTAGCACTTCAAACAGCACATTCCCAGGCATAATTACATTTACCCTTCGCACCCATTTAATATCATGTACTTTATTCCTTTGAACAAAACAACATAATTATAGAGGGTCGAGTGAGGGTAGAATGTAATTATGCCACCAACCGAAACCGAATGAAACTATAGAAACAGGTGCCTCTGAATAAGAAACAAGAAAATGTAACATTTTGAATAACTGTCAAGAATTGAGGGGATTATGGGAGTGCATGTGCCCATAAATATAGAGTTGCCAATGGATTCAATCCAAGCATTGTTCTTCGTATGAAATTTCTAAGTGTAATAACTGTCTTATATGGTTATTGGCCCCCAAAATGTGGATATTATGATTAGACAGGTACAACAAACGTCGAAAAAACGCAGTTTAGAGTTAAGTTTGAGAGCAAGCAAAACTAACGATGGGGCTTTGTTTAAGAGTCTCAATACAACAAATAGGCCGTTGAGAGTCGCTCAACCAACAATTTCCCCGTTTGAGAGTCTCTCCCTATAGAGGAAAGGAAATGTGGTTTGGAGAGTGGGTCAAAGAATGGGCTGAATGGATTTTACCCGGGATTTCATCTTTTGCTTAATTATCCAACATCAGCGAAGTTCAGTGCGTTACAGCGCTAGCTAGTATGGTCTCCAGCCTTGTCGATACCCAATTCTGTGGTTGTCTGCGAGCTCGTTGAATCCCATTCTTTTCACAGAGATTAAGCACTATAGGGAACTAATTAACCGTGAAACTCACGGTACTATTTTTTTTGTGTCGATGTTACGGTGACTATATAAGTGATACAAGTAGTATAAGTACACAATTAATACGGCATCAATTACCAATTCTACCTTCCGCCAATACGAGAAGTTTAATGTTTTTTGTTTGTTTCATTTAAATATTGTGTGGTCATGATTTTGTTTTTTACCTATTGTGGGATGCACCACTTCCGATGTGTGCACTGGGTTAAAAAAGGTTTTAACACCAAATGACAGTTAAAATCGTATTACATTATATTCTGTCGTTATGTATCTTTTTGCAATTCGCACAGAAATCATGCTGGATTTCTGTCTCGTTCCTTACCAAAAATATGGATGAATGCTCCTAAAATGTATCGAAAATGACAAATTGTTTCTTTACAGCTTTTCCTTGCTGAAAATATTAATGTAGTTTAATTGTTAATCATATATTATACAAAACGCTGGTAAAATAGCTGATCAAGATCCCGAAAAAATGAACATTAAAACGCCTAAAATTGTTCAATTGACGGGGCTATCTATGTTTGTTCCATAAATGGGTCTATATATTTATTAGCTATCTCACAATTACCTTAAAGCACATCAGCGATTATCTTCACAATGTAAACCAATTGCGCCCCTATTTTTTCACAAAGTCCATTTTTGGCACTATTGTATTGGAAACTGTTGTGGTAAATACCCCTGTAAGTGCTAAGCGTAACACGCCGACTTTGTAAAGAAAATATGATTTTCTGCTTTGTTTACTATTTAAAAGTCGGGATGCCGCTTCTAGGGTCTAGAAGAAACAGTGCAAATGGCATCTTCAAGACGTTTTAAAAGGATAAGGGTCTTCGCTTTTCGCACAAAGACCAGTCAAGGGTGATTGACCTCAGCACTTAGCAATTGAGACAACAATCGCAGTTTGAATAGGGAAAACAATTACTGATAGTGGGCTTTAATGAAGTATGATCATAAATTCGTGATCAATGTTAGGCCCAAGGTATTATGCAACGAGCATTATACTGAAAACTCTGAGTCAAATATACCCATGAAAGGATTATAAGATGAAATATGTTTTCTTTAAATCAAATATACTCGTGACCATTGTTCTTTAAGATGAATTTTTGTAGCAAGTACAAGTAGGAACACGATTGTTGTCTACTCTGTGAAAATATTACAAAAAATATGGAGGCCTGGGTGCAAGAAAATCCTCGTTACATTTGCCCGTTGTCAAGGCACGGATACCCAGTTGGAGCCCGTCACCCGGCATGGCTACAGTACGACAATCCAGGTATCCCTTTAACAAAATGCCTAAATCCAAGGGGGGAAGAGACTCTTCAATATGTAAAAAAATATTAAAATAATTTGGAAAAGCCAAAACATTAAGTTTTCCTGCGATCAAATTTAGTCGCAATGAAGAGTGGAAAAATTTACCATTCTATATACAGTATAAATGCACTGTACAAGGTGATCTATAAAGTATATGGTAATGCGGAGTACCCGATGTATACCTTATTCTGACATAGACGGATCCATTCGATATTTATTTCAGATCTAAATGTACATAACAGAAAAATGGCAGAAAATATTGGTAAAGTGAGGAAACAGCACAAGAGGCACCGGGAGCAAAAAAAAAAAAAAAAAATAAAAAAAATACGACCTAGATAGACTACACATTAACAAAACTGAGTTCTGAAGTTGGGATGAAGTTGGAACGTTGTTCGGGAAGGTATCAAAAATTAAAAAAAAAAAATAATTAGGCTCATATTAACCCCCCCTTATGTACGTGGAATTTCAGTGGCGTACCGACCGGGAAGATCTCGGTCGTAAAATTTTTCACCTCTTAGGGATAGCGACCAGTTCGCCTGAAATGTGGCAAAATATCGGGGTCGACTGCCTCGAACTAACGGGGTCGAAACTTCTGGCCCCATGCAAAACAAAATAAAAATCTAATTCGGCTTTTGGTAATGGCTAATGTAAACATATAAATTGAAGCATTGTGAATTTAAACAGAAATTTCATATGACTGTAGACCTACCACTCTATACTTTAAGCCCCAGAGATCTATTTTTCACAGGAAAGCTTGCTTTTACTAATGCTCTCAGATAAGCGGTGATTTGGAAGCCCCCTTATTGCACCGAAGAAAATAAGCAGAGGAGAGGGTCTACTGAAACAAATTTTCAGCCATGCCATACTTTTCGGATCTAGGACAGACCAGATTAAGACAGGCTGAGTCAGTAAACTTGACACGTATTGACAAAACTAATTTGCGTGGTTATTACATTGAGTGCATTTATAGGTGTTTAAGGTAATGCATGCTACAGAGAAATGTATTCAGAGTCGCATTTACGGACCATTGCCATCCGTTGAACAAGTTGGCTGCTTTTATGCACGAATTCCCCACACACTTGCTGGTGGATGGTAAGCGGAAAATAAGGAGAAATAAAATTTCACGATGATACAATAGCTTGAAATAAAGCTTTACTTTTTAATTACGATGATTAATCTCCGTGGTTATTATTGTATATTCTACAAATAAGTTTCGAGAGAGATTGGTGTTATCTCCGAGATTAAACCATTGCACGCAGCACGCTAATCGGCTGTACTTCTTGAGTTTTGGCAAAAGGCAGCTGTTTGAGTCCATTCTACTACCCATATTTGTTAAACTAATATTAAATAAAACAAACGGAAACGGCTTAAAATCGCAAACATATTTGCGCACCAAATCCCAGAATATCATTTTTCGTTTTTAAGAAATTTATTGCATGTGTTCAAAAGTTGGGAATTCTATTTTAAATGTCTTGGAATATTCAACTGTGATTTCAGGTAGGTTCAAGTAGTTTTCAGTCTCATTGACAAACTGACATATAAATATCATAAATTCTTAAAAAATAGGGATTATCGTATAAAAGAACAGCATAAAAAAAATTATAATTGCACGAGACGTGGAGCCAGGGAAAACGCTGCAAAAGAGTATTTAGTGGCACCCAGCGAGTTAGTGCACAATTAAAGCACATAAATCGATCTCTTTTGTTAAAGCCTATAAAAAGCAAGTAAATTGGTAAGAGGGCCCCTTGCAGTCTGATGGTATTTGACGAGCTTGTGAGTTGTTTGTTTAGGCGTCTGACATACAGGTTACTTAGAGATCGAGTTCATATATGGGTGGACGTCTGTTGGTCAAGACAAAGTGATCTCTAAGATGTTTGGCGGAAAGTTGGTCATAAGGTGTATTTAACATGAACTGCGCGGTTGGAAACTATAAAGGTCGTAAATTTAGCGTGCATGCATGGAGGACAATGAGAGGACGGTTATGGCGAGCCAAATGGATTTGACTGAACGAATAATCTTCGTTTTGCTTTAAAAGACAGCGATGAACGACTGAGATTATTTTCCGTAACTGAAGCATAAGCAGTAATGATTCACCCTTAGTTCATGGTACATGTTGGCAAAGTTGCAAATCCGTATGTGTTAACTTCAAGATTACAGGTATATTAGTTATTATTATATTATTTATTTCTTACGGCCAGGGTTACCGATTCAGTCAGAGACTGTTCTGACACGTGGCCCGCATTCATGCGATTTACAAAGCGTACAATGTACACCAACCACATCAAACTACAATAAATATAAAAAAAACCCCCCTTTAATATAGTTGGAAATGTCTACCACTAGGCGAGTAGGCCTACATAGTAGCACAATGCAAAAAAGGTTCTGAGTGCTCGATGTAAAATATTGAAAATGTGTAAAATACCAAATATCGTGAGTGTCCCACTATAATCCCTTGTAAACACTTGAACCTTTACCGATATTATCGCCATGTATGTAATAGCCTAGTGTAAGGAAGATAACCCGATTTAAGGATATGTATATACTTAAGCACTATCAGCGATTTCTTAAACCAACCGCGCCCCCTATTGTCATCCAAGTTCATTTTTTTGTGCCTGTTGTAGTTGAAATAGATGGATGTAGTAACGACCCCGTAATTGGCTAAGCTTAACGGCAGTTATTTGTAAAGAAATGACGATTTTTATGCATGTGTTACTAATAAAAGTCGTACCGAACTCCGTGGAGAAAGTGCCTCTTCACCGACCGCTTTAGAAATACAAAATCAGTGTCTTGTTTTTTCCACAAAGTAGATAAATTAAGTGTTGAAGACCCTAACACTAGCCCTAGACACAAAATGGAATTTGAATTTGGAACAAAATTACTGATATAGTGAGCTTAATGGTCTTCCACCCGAAAACCGACTTACGTTGCGGCCGATAGTTTCAGCGGTTTTGATCACGGTGAGAGCTAAAGGCTTTTGAATACCATTTAGCGTAGTGTTAAAATTAACCGATTGGTCGCCAAAATGAGGCACATTTCGCTAACATCCAAACCAAACAACTTTAGCCGAAGATTTCACAGGGAGGGAAAATGAGGAAAATAGTTGAAAGCTTTCCTAAGATACCAAAAATTGTGGCTTCGTAGGGACGAGGCTAGTAGTGATCGGGATCATGGACGTTTAAAGATGGGTGCCTTAAGAACATAAAAAAACCTAAAAATCCCTTTTTCCGAGAGTGAGGCTGAAAAAAGAGGATATTTAAACCCCGTCCAACCAAGGGTTTTTGTTACTACGTTCACCGACCAGGGGGTGGGGGGGGCTTAACCCCCCTCGAGAATTCGTAAAAAGAACCGATGCTTTAGTGATTTTGATTACCAGTGGATAGGCTGGTCCTCCTCTTCAATTGATACCAAAACTTAACCGTACCAACATCCTTAGTATGGCGTCACAATGACGTTAATCAATCCGCGAGTCGCACAAAAATTGCATTTTCCACAGAAAATAGGGCGGAAAAAATCCGTTTGCGCTAAAAAGTGAGGAAGGAATATCGAAATTTCATGCGGGTTTCAGCTCTAAATGATGGCACAGGATAGTTGTTTTACATAAAAGATGTTTTAGAGCCATAATGTGCCTATATTTTCAACCATGCACCATAAAAACCTTGGGCTGGCAAACCCAACCCCCCGACCCCACCCTTCGAATGTCCATACTAACCCCGGTGAGTTGCTACCTCACATTTTTTCGGCCAAAATGACCGGAAAAGGAGAGGGCTGAGACTCTTACAGAAGCGTTTTAGGAAAGTTTTGGCATTTAGCGCACCGGAGCGAAGAGGGTAACCACCCCCACCTTGGTTGGACGAGGGTTAACTGTATGAAACAAACTCCATGCGATAACAAAAATGGAAAATTCTCCGTCTTTTGAGGCGAGCTTCACGATAGTATTGAAGCTACATTATTTCTGTCACTGGATTTGGCTATTTTGCTTTAAATGTTATAGTGAATTACTAGAGCGATGAAAGAAAATTCTTAAAATGGCTTCTAATTGAGGAAAATCTCTGTCACAGACCTATATCCACGGGTTGTCAATTCCGTCGTTGCCTTTTGTACATCTTTTCAAAGAACATTTTCAAAACGCCCCCAGTGAAGTTGGCTTTGTCCATCCAAGTATCAATAATTTGTCCAATCTTTGTCTGGCACAAGTAGAGGCACATAATTCAATTATATATTAGTATGTCTACCGAATCCCTGACGGTTCTAGGGTCACACCATTCCCCGGGCGTGGAACTGGCCACATGACACAAAATGAAAATCCCACACCAAACCCACCCTACGTCACAGACAGAACATGAACGCCGCGTACCATCCAGTTTTCTTTTTGACCATCACAACACTACCTAAGAACCATGCCCCATTCTTCCGGCAATAATTCCTACCCATTTCACAACAATTACACCACTTCGAGCGCCTCACAAGTACTTTTAAAGAGAACGTACCTCACCCTCCCCCCCTAAATCATGCGGCACCCCACCTAACACAGACCCCCAACTTAACGATTTCACCTCACACAAAGGTACCCAACTGGTCCAATACCTCAAAGCGTGCCGTCCCCTACTTTTAATTAGGAATTTCGTAAGTTTTGATTTCTACGGTAGTAAATTAAGAATACACATTGATCTGAAAAATCTTTGGGCCCACCATTTCTTTAATCCAGACAGCGGCCACCCCACACCATGTAGATCAAATTAATACACAAAGATCTTTTGGTTGCCCTTGTTTTGTATTCCTTTTATGATGTACCCTTACGTTGGTTGTGCTTCAGATGCACTATGTTGCTTGCTCTCAGCATGGGCTCAGTCCATTACATTGAATGATCATTTTACTATGAATGTAATGAAGGAAATAGTAAAGTATGTATCAAACTAGTTACACATCAATGCTACTTGCTCTACGATGGTGATACGAGGAAGTTGAATCTATTACTGTTTATGTCTTAAGACATGATCATTCAAATGGTTTTTGAAATTGTAAGATTCTCTTTCGGATGAGGGTTTAATTGGGGTATCATAGACGAAGATGATGTAGTAATTGCTGACGGTTTGGAATGAAGTTCGAAAATAAAAATAATCGTTTTAAAATTTATTATTTTTTTCTCAATGGCAAATTCAAATGTAAGGACTGATATTATCCTAATTAAAATACCTACCAAAATCATCAATGGTCGTAATTATATAGTATGATATGCCAGATATTGCATGAATATGGGAATGTGTGTTGTAAGAATGTTTTGGACAATAGGGTAACGTAAGTTTCATAGCCGATTATCACAAACTAACGCTTATAGGTCAAGGAGGAATCACCATTTGCTTCAAAAAACGGCTTATACAGAAATACCTACAATGAAAGCCGTCTGTCTTTCTTGAATCAATTGACAGGTATTTCTAATAGCGTTAACAATTGTGTAAATTACATGAATAATTTTTAAAAACAAACCTTTATGATTATACATGTATATAATAGCTTGGCAGGGATCGTAACCGACAATATTTGCAAATGGAAACGGATCGACTAATTACACACATCTGTTGCTGATGATCCATTATCAAAACGCATAAAAGGCGAACGTGTCATATCATTAACAGATACTAACAAAGTTTGCTTTTGAAACCATTGGAACACTAAAACCACAGTAACGTACGTTTCATGTAAGATCAACCCCACTTATTCCCTTCCTGCAAGGTAATAAGCATTATGTGTGCCGTCGTAGTAAGAAAAAGCAGGTCGGCGGTTCGGTGGGTATGGGGTTTTGTTTTGGAGGTTAGATAAAATACATGTTAAATACTAAAAAAAACATTCACAACTTTAACGTAAACACGTTTATGATTATATCTGTTTTCCCATGCTGTCCACGTTTCTCAAGAAAAATACAACGGAATTGGAGAAATTTGGTGGAACAAGAATATAACATATATCAAAAAATATATAATTATCTATTTTTTTAAAGAAATATAAATAAAAAGAAAAATAAAATCAAAAGTCAAAAGTTTTTAAGGTCGGTGTTCGACAAACAAACATCTTTTCCATTATAAACTAATCTATCTGTGCAAGACGATGTTTACACAAAACATTGATAACAACACTATCACACTTCCGCGCCACCAAGTTTTAGCTCAGGAATTTAAGTCATATATTCAAGTTCCTCATAAAGAAATATTAATTAAACCTTTATCACATAATGTAGCATGAGGCCTGTTTCAACAATCTATGTCAAACCATAAAGTTGCAATCACTTGAATGTACATGGAACATAACAACCGTTGATTTATGATTAAGTCTTAATCTTGATCTCAAGATAATTGAGGATTAATGCAAATCTCGTACAATTGCTCAATTGGTCTTTTATATGCCAGCCCATGGTATGGTCTTTGCAACGAGACTCTGTGATTCTAAGAGCGTTTCGAAGGCTCTGTCTGCATAGGATCTCATTTGAGGACCCAAAACACAAATCATCCTTGCTTTTCGGCCATTTAAACGAATAGATAATAAGACAGAATGAGTTACAGTTGTTAGTATATGTCATTATAATATTGCATTACGTTAAACTTTTTAAATCATGTAACAAGTAAATTAATTCCAAAAATATATTAGTCATAAACAACCACACTCCTCATACGTAAAGTATACTTCTATAGTCAAAAAAAAACTGTATAATTTAAAAACACTCATAGTAACAAGAGTATAATAATATGAATGCTAGTTATTTGTGAAACTGGAGTACAACATGTTTAAAGGCATGCTATAGGTACATTTTACTAATATATGAAGGTGACACGGGTCGAAATATCAATTTTATATTATCCCTGAACTTCATTATTGCCGATGGTTGAATTCCATACTTAATATCCAGAAAAAACATCACCAATCTGAGTTGAAAAACGCAACTTGACGTACATGGATTATGAAAACGTACGGTACAAATTATACCGTATAGATGTCTAATGCCCCTGGAAATCTTATCAAGCGGACTATGTTTTTGCCGTTTGACACCGAGCTACCGACCAAAGCGACGGATCCATTACATATTTCTGCGAATAAAATTTACTTGATTTCGCAGGTTTTAAAAACAGATATTTGCCTTTAAAGAGCAGCACGGGATATATTTCAGGTATTTCGAACCGTTTCACTTAACATCCATCATTATCGAGCGTCCGTGTCACTGAGCTTGACATATGGAGCTTCATAGTTTCGATCCAGCGACAGCAGCGGGTAGTCGGACGCTAAAAATTTTGATTTAGCAAATGTTGTGAAATAAGTGTAACGATTGTTTATCTTGATGTTCATTTTAGGTCCACGGCATTCAATTAATAGTTTGAGGAAATGCAAAAATGTGAAAATGGATTCTACTGTAAGGTAGCTTAGGGGGTAAATAGCTGCTTAGAAAGATAACTGTTTTAAAGTACGTATACCTTGATAGGTGGTTTTGAACGTAACGTTTGGTGCATCTTAACCATACAGGTGGTGTTGGGCTGTAAATGAATCTGACCTTGTGCGATAATACACAACCTGTGGGCAGTAAGTAATTACCAGCTTGTCGTAGACGACCAACAAGAAAGATATATTAGTAAATTAAGCTAATTTCTCATCTTGAACAAAGCGGAATCATCATCTAATGCACGTGTAACGGTAGGTTTCACTTAGGTGGGCGACATAATAAATCATATTTTGAGAGGCCAAAGTTAATTCATCATATTTTGTGCCTAGTTCCAATAAATATGGACAAATTTTCATGAGTAGTATATGCTCAAAATAATTGTCTAACAGGAAACAGCATGAAAGAAATATTTTTATGGCGAATGTGTTGCAGAACTCTGTAATACAACTTGTTCTAGTTTGAAATAACAATCTAAGACTCCAAAAATGTCATAATAGTTATCTTTTTCGTCAGATTTCATTAAGAAAAGGAAATTCGATTAAAGGTATGAATTTAGTGAAAACGTGAACATAATTCATGCGACAGGGGTGTTTCCAACTTTGCGCCGATTTATTTATTTAAAGGGTTTGACCCTATATTTTAGGGGTTCTCAAATCTAATATTTTGATACTATAATACAATGCTATTTGGATCATCATAAAAAGTAAAGCGCCTCATTATTGTGAAATATGTATGATTGCGGGGTTATGGTGGGCAGTAGTTTGGGGTCTATGCAATTTTTCTTCTGTTTATATATATTGATACTTTTATATTTATGTTGCAATCCGTAATTGTTAATTGATAGAGTTTGAAGGACGCAAGGGAGACTTGGTACTATTTAGTGTACTTTTGTCGTTTTTTAGTCCGGGATATTAATTGAAATGATAAGAAATAAAAACTTAATCTTGAACAATGTATAATCAGCTCTGGAAAGCAATGTCAGCGTGTTGTAACCAGACTCTTGACCCGCCTGCTTTTGTATAAGACGATAAATGAAGTTTTATGCAGCATGGTTATTTAAAAATAGGGAAATTATGCAAACCAAAAACTAAAGTAGCAGAATCAGACATTTTACTCGCGATTTAGGTTCGAACCCAAAGAGTTCAAAAACATTAAACATCGTAACAACATGATATTCATATTTACAGTTTTAGTAAAGTAAACCCAATTACCAGGATCTCAAAAATATTTGAATTGCTCAGAATTTAAGTTTTAAGCCCAATAACCATGAGTTATTGCTTTGTGGCATTTTCTTGTTTTGGAGCATGATCAAAACTTATCCACACTCCATATTAATGCTTTGCCAAATTGGGTTGCATTCAGTTTTATTTATTATATCGATCGCACATAAGGTTTAGTGGTGTAGGGGGTATTTACTATCCGTTTTTTACTGACCATAGGCAGTAAAATGTCAATTCCATTCTTCAGCACGGAGTTTGTTAAATATTATATATACTTAGTAAAAAGCAAGTGAGAAATAAAAATCCACTGGAGATCCCGGCAACAGGAAAATTAAAAAACATAACATTCATTCATCAGGAGACTTACAATAACTAAGTAAAACAGAAAAAAACGGCATAGTCCTTTCTACACTGGGTTATCCTTAGTCTTTTGCGAAACTCTAAAATTGGCATGGTTTATGGGACCGTATCTTTAATTTCGACTTTAGATGACTTATGAAATACCACCACAAGGAAACCTTAATTTTGACATTATGAGGCTCCTTTAAATTGGGCTTCTAGAAAAAAAAGAATATTTATGATCTGCACAGCAGGGCTAATTAAGGTGGAAATATTCCAAATAACTACATCCAACAGAACCAAAATGGCAATATCGAGAAAAAAGATGAGATGTGGGGCCATACACTCTAATAGCACTATGCAGCCGCATGCTTCCCCCTCCCATATCGCCCCACCGACTTCGCTCTTTGCGCGTAATCCACCCCCAGTTGCACGTCTCCCTTCACCTGGTCAAGGAGTTTTTATGTGGTATCGAGTTCTTAATTGGAATTTGTAGTTAACTGCGATCAAAAAACGACTGGACCAAAGAAGAAATTCTAGCGGTTGTATTTGGCCCAAAATACGAGTCGCATTCAAAGTCTCGGCAATCACTCAGAAAAATCCCAGATATAGCTCCGAACTCGACGCTCTTCGATAGCGAGATCCGCGAGACTCCAAATGGATGTTCCCGCTTTGCGAGTTACCTTAAACAGGATATCTGGATTGCGAGAGATCCTTGAAAAAGGGGGTATTTCTCGGTTTTGCGAGATCTATCAAACGGGTTATTCTTCGCTATGCGAGACTCTCAAACTAGATATTTCCTCGATTGAGGAGACTTTGAAATGGGCTAACCTTAGGTTGCTTGCTCTCAAAATAACTCTCACACCGAAAACAATTCCTAGTGATTAAATAGCTCGATTAGAGAAATGTTACTGCTGAGCAAATTAGAGCGCCATTAGTTTTGTGAGGAAAATAACAGATTCCCCTTGTTCTATGCTTTCAGGTTGCTTCTTCATTATACTAACTGTCTAAACCAAATTAATAATTTATGACAATGCCTAATCGGAGCTGTGGACCCCTATTTCCTAAAAACCAGCTTGATGCAAATATATACAGCTATGATGATATCATCTTTCATTGATACGAAAAGTAAGTACCACATCCCTATGTTTGAAAGTCTCATGAGTCGTAATTCTGAATTTCCAAACTGCTGAAAATTTCAATTTGTAAAAAAATAACTGATATGTGGCTTTAAATGGTCTCACCCGAAAACCCATCTCTAAGTTTCTCGCGGCCGATTATTCAATCTGTTTTGATGTGAGAGCTAACAAGTGGATTTTAATCCCCATAGAGTAGTGTAAAATTAATATTGGTCGAACCAAATGAGGCCACATTTTCGTCTCATAACATCCAAACCAACATCCTTTATCCGTAAATTTCACAATCAGGAGGGAAAAGAGAAAAATAGTAGCTTTTCCTCAGATACCAAATTGGTGGCTTCTAGGACGAGGCTATTAGTGATCGGGAATCATGGACGTTTCAAAGATGGGTGAACGTAAGCTACATAAAAACTAAAAATCCCTTTTTTCCGAGAGTTGAGGCTGAAAAAAGAGACCTATTTACAACCCTCGTCCACCAAGGGTTTTTTTGTACACGTTCACGACCCGGGGGGGGGGGGGTGTGCTTACCACCCCCCTCGAGACTTCGTATAAAGCAACTCGATGCTTCATGATTTTGATACCATGTATAGGTTATGGTCCTCCTCTTTCCTTGATACCAATAAGTACCAACATACCTAGTATGGCGTCATAACAAGACGTAATCAAGTCCGCGAGTCGGCAAAATTGCATTTTTCCCCCAGAAAATTGCGAAAACCCGATTTTGCGCTAAAAAAACTAGATATCGAATTTTCATGCGGTTGTCCGCTCAATGATGGCAAATGACTAGTTTTTTACATGCACATACAAGAGTTTAGAGCCCTAATGTGCATAATATTTTCAAAAATGCACCATACAATATCCTTGGGTGCCACCCCCCACCCCACCCTTCGACGGCATACCCTAACCCCGGTGAAAGGTGCTACTTCACATTTTTTTCGCTAAATTAACCGCAAAGGATGAAGAAACGATTCACCTAACGCTTTTTACGAACGTTTTGGCATTTCAGCGCACCGAAGCGAAGTGGTACCACCCCCCCCTTGGTTTGACGAGGGATAACAGCTTGGTTGATAGAAATACAACCCATGGCGATAAAAAAAATGGAAAGTCGTCTTTTGAGCGCGACCTTTTTCACGTAGTATTGTACTACAATTATGTACTGTCATTGTGATTTTGGATTTTTGCTTATATGTTATTAGCTGAAGTAACTAGACGTCGATGAAGAAAAATTCTAAAATTCGCTTCTAAATTGAGGAAAATCTTTAGGAACATGGTGATTTCAATTTCCGTCCGTCGCATTTTCCGGTACAAATCTTTTTTTCAAAAGAATCATTTTCAAACCGCCACACCATTTTGTAAGTTTGCTTTTGATGATAATCCAATTCAAAATAATTGCTGGAAAACTTTGTCCCTGGCACAGTAAGAGACCATAACCAATTAATATATATTATATTAAAAGTATACAGAACAATGAAACGCGGTTCAGGTCAAAAACCATTAATCGGCGCAAGTATGGAAATGCCAACTTGAAAAAACTTGAAATTCAACCAAAACAAACTTTTTATTAATTCATAAATGAAACAGACAGTACCGTCAAAGTTTCTTTTTTGAAAATATCAACATGTAATCTGCGAACCTTTATTACTTTCACAACACCTTCAACTTTAGTCTTGTATTTTCATATAAGTAACTTACGTTATCATGTGATTAACAATAAAAATTAAGATTTCAATCACAAAGGTACCCTGTAATACCTCAAATGTGTTTTATTCATTACGGACTTTATGTAAGTTTTTTTGATTCTAGGTAGTAAATACTATTCCATGTTGGGATCTGAATTATTTTGGGCACTTTAACTCCTAAATTGAATCATTTAGATCAAATTAATACACAATATGACTCTTTTTTGTTTCTTGTATTTTTACTGATAGTTTACCCGTAAGTTGGTCTGTTGCTTTCAAATGAATCACTTTGTTGCTTGCTCCTCACATGGCTATTCATTACATTGAATGATCAATTTACTATGAACGTACATGAAGGACAATTTATGTATGTAACGTATGTTAATCTAACGTTAGTTACACAATCAATGCTACTGCTCTACATGGTGAATATCGAGGAAGTTGAATCATATTAATGTTTTCTGTCTAATACCAGGAACATTCAAATGAATTGTAAGGATTCTCCTTCATGGCTTTAAGGTACATCTTCGAAATGAAGTAATTTTCTGACGAGATCTTCTGAATTAATTCGAAAATAAAAATAATCCGTTAAAATTATTATTTTTTTTTCTCATGGCATTACAAATGGTAATGAATGATATTCCTCAATTAAAATACCCTACCAAAATCCATCATTGTGTCGTATTAATATCTGTCCAGATTGCCAGATTATTTTGCATTTCAATATGGGATTTGTGTTGTAATAATGTTTGGACAAAGGTGGGGGGTAACGTAAGTTTTCATTGATTTTACATCAAATAACGCTTATAAGGTCCAAGAGAATCACATTTTGCTTACAAAAAACGCTATACGAAAATACATACAATGCAGCCGTCCTTCTCCTTAATCAAACTGGGGCAGGTACTTGCCCCCCCCCCCCCATTTGACATAATTGCCTATTTCCCCAAAATGCCAACTTTTCTGATTATACATGTACAATCAATTATTACTTTCAGGATCGTAACCGACAATCTTTTCAACAAATATGAACGGATATAAATAATAAACATCTGTATTGCTGAATCGTCTCCATTTATCAACACGCATAAAGTGCGAATTTTTTCATATACATTTACCACTACTCACAAAGTTTGCTTTGAACCATTTGGACAATTGAAATACCAGTAACGTATGTATCATGTAAGATCACACCACTTAATTTTCAATACCCTTGCAAGGTAAAGCATTAGTTTGCGTTTGCCGTAACGTAAGAAAAAAGCAGGGTCGTTCGGTCCGTCGTTCTTTTGTTTTGGTTTTTTTTGAGATTTAGATAAAAATACATGTTACAATACTAAAAAACAGTCAAACTTAACTTTAAACACTTTTATGATTTCTATTTCAAACCTGTTTTCCCATGCTGTCCACGTTTCTCAAGAAAAATACAATGGAATTGGTGAAATTTGGTGGAACAATGTTTGTTCGGCGGATTTTTTTTCCTTTTATCTATTTTTTTTTTTAAAGAACTAAAAAAAAGAGATTCAAAAGTCAAAGGTTTTTAAGGTCGGTTTGGTTAAGACAAACAAACATCTTTTATAAACTAATCTATCTGGCAGATCATAATTGTTTACACAAACCTTTGAATAACAACAACTATTTCAACACTCCGACGCCAACCCAAGTTTTTTAGCATCAGGAATTTTTTTTTTAAGGATATATTTTCAAGTTTCCTCATAAAGAACTAATGAAACCTTACACATATGTATGCATAGGCCTTTTCTTTCAACATCATGTCAAAACCCATCAACGTTGCAATCACTTTTGAAATGTTACACTGTAACATACACCGTATGATTAGTCTTATCTGATTCCTCAAGAATTAATTGAGATTAATGCAATTCTCGTACATATTGCTCAATTGGTCTATCATGCCAGCCTGGTCTTTTCTAATGCTAAGAGCCTCTCTACCTACGTTTCGAAGGTTTATCTTGCACTAGGATCTCCTTGTTGTGCCCCACAAATCCATCTTTGGCTTTTCGGCCCTTTAAACAATAGATAATAATCAGCATTAGTTTACAGTTGTTAGTAAAAATGTCATGATAATTGCAACTTACGTTACCTTTTTAATCAATGTAAAGTATTCAAAATAATAAATAACAACACACTCCTCATTACGTAAGTAATACCTTTATATATTCACAATAATAAACATTTAATAATAAAACACTTTCATATGTATAACAGAGTATAATCACTGACTTGCTAGTTTATTTGTGAAACCTACGTTACAACATGTTTAAAGGCATGCTAGGTACTTTTACTATATATATGAATTTGACACTGGTCGAAAACAATTGTTATAATTACCCCTTGAACTTCATTATTGCCGATTGTTTAATACATACTTAATATCCTAAAAAACACATCACCAATCTGATAGGAAAAACTAAACTTACGTGACATGATTATAAACGTACGTTACAAATTTATACCTATATTATGGTCCATATATTGCACTGTAAAATCTTTCAGTGACATGTTTGCCGTTTTGAACACGAGCTACCGTATCCAAAGAGTACC
The DNA here is from genome assembly GCA_023653785.1 of Ophioderma brevispina. Lineage (NCBI taxonomy): Eukaryota > Metazoa > Echinodermata > Ophiuroidea > Amphilepidida > Ophiodermatidae > Ophioderma > Ophioderma brevispina. The sequence goes on from JAMKCH010050328.1 coordinate 96,134, forward strand.
ATTACATATTCCTGAGAAATAAATTTTTACTTGATTTAGCAGTTAAAAAAAGATATTTGCCTTTAAAGGCAGAATCGTGGATATCTTTCAACTGATTTCGAACACGTTTCACTTAAAATCCATCATTATCGAGTTCTCACGTTTCAATGAGCTTTGACGCATTATGGCGCTTCATAGTTTCGATCCAGCGACAGCAGATGGTAGTCGCACGTTAAAAGTTTGATTTGGCAACTTTTTGAAATAAGTAGTAACGTATTTTTCTATCTTGTATGTTCTTCATTTTACGGTCCACGGCATCCAATTAAATGTTAAGAAATGCAAAAATGAAATGATTCATAAGAAGGTACTTAGGGGTAATAGCTCTAAAATGATAACTGTTGAAAGCTACTTCTACACTTTCCTTAGGTGTTTTGAGTAACGTATGTTTGCATTTTCTTAACCATACCGTGTTTTGGGGTTGTAAATTTAAATCTTGACGCCCTTGCCCGATTTTGAATACACATACCTGATGGCATTAATACCTCCGCATGTCGTATTAACGACCAACAAAAAGATCTTTTAAGTAAATTAAGCTAATGTTTCTCCTCTGTAACAACGCGAATCATCATTATACTTGTACGTGGTAACGTAGATTCTCCTTAGGTGTGGGCGAATAATAACTCATTATTTTTAATGAGGCCAAAGTTAATCAATCTATTCAATTCTGTGCCTATGTTCCACTACATATGGACTATAATTTTCATTGATGTATATGCTTCAAATTAATTTGCATCTGAACATGCAAACAATGACACTAAATGAACTATTTTTAACTTTGCGACATGGTGTTTTTTTTGACTAGAACTCTGTAATACAACTTTCTTAGTTTTTGAAATAATACCATTACTTCAAAGAATCCCAAAAATGTCAATATACTTTTTAACTTTTTCTGTTAACATTTCAATTTAAGACAAAGAAATTGTTCGATACTTAAAGGTATGAATTTAGTGGAAAACGTGAACTTAATGCATCGACACGGTTGTTTCCAACTTGCGCCGATTAATGGTTTTGACCCTAATAGTTTTTAGGTTTCAATCTCATATTTTGATATCTAGGATAATTACCTGCATAATTTTGATCATCATAAAAAAGTCAACTGCTTCATGTGCCATATGAATTCTTGGGTTATGCTTCTGGCCAGTAGTTTTGGGTCTATGCAATTTTTTCTTCGTTTTATATTATATTTTTTTATACTTTTTTATAATTTATGTGCAATCCTTAATTGTTATATTTGCTATGGGAGTTTTCTAAGAGTGACCGCATGTGAAACTACTGTACTATTATGTGTACTTTTAACTGTGTTTTTTTTTTAAAATTTAAACTTTATTGAAATAAAGGAAATCACAACTTAATCTTGACAACAATTAAATCATTGCTCTGAAAGCCATGTCCGCGTCCGTTAACTAGATCTTGAACCGCTGCTTTTTTGTTTCATAATGCGATATAATAAGTTTTCTATGCAAGCATGGTTTATTAAACTAGGGAAACTTATGCAAACCAATAACACTAAAGTCGCAGAAACAGAATTTTACTGCGATTAGACCAAAGTAGTTCAACATTCAACTTGTAACAACATGTTAATTCATATTTATACAGTTTTTTTTAGTAAAGAAAACCCAATTTTACCAGAGTATTCTAAAACTATTGAAATTGCTCCAGAATTAAAGGTATTTAATGCACATAACCAATGAAGTTATTGCTTTGTGGCATTTTCTTGTGACATGCAGTCAACAACTTATCAATCCATTGTTTAATTTGCATTTGCAACTTGGGTTTGCATTCACGTTTTATTATATATCGATCGCACATCCGGTTTTAGTGGGGTATTTTACGTTCGTTCTACTGACCATAGGCCTAGTCTACAAATGTCAATTCCATCTTCAGCACTGAGTTTTTTAAAATATTATATATACTTATAAAAAGCAGTGACGAAATAAAACTCCACTGGAGAATCGGCAACAAGAGAAAATTAAAAAAAATAAACATTCATTCATCATGCGCCTTACAATAACTATAGTAAAACAGAAAATAAACGCATAGTCCCTTTACACTGGGTATTTCCTCTAGCTCTATTTGCGAAACTCTAAAATTGGACATTAGTTTATGTGACTATCTTTAATTTGACTTTAGATGACTATTTTAATTAATACACCCAAGAAAATTATATTTTGAAATCTCTTGGGCTTCTAGAAAAAAAGAATATTTTCATCTGCACAGCAGGGCTAATTAAGGTGGAAATATTCCAACTAAACTAAATCCAACCAGAACCAAAATTGCAATATCGAGAAAAAAATGAGCATGTGTGCCATACACTTCTATATAGCACTATCGACAGTGTAGAGTTTAATTCGGAAGTGTAGTTAAATAGCGATCAAAAACTACTGGACCAAGAGAATATCGTACGTTCGTTGTACTCTGGCCCAAAACTACGAGCGCATTCAAAGTCGCGTTCAATCACCTCAGAAAATCCCCATGCATATAGCTCCGAATTACGACGCCTTCGATAGCGAGACTCCGCGAGACTCTCAAACTGGATATTTCCCCGATTTGCGAGATACTCTCAAACTGGATATTTCCTGGATTTGCGAGACTCTTAAACAGGGTATTTCTTCGGTTTGCGAGACTATCAAACTGGGTTAGTCTTCGCTTTGCGAGACTCTCAAACTAGATATTTCCTCGATTTGAGAGACTCTTAAACTGGGTCTAACCTTAGTTTGCTTGCTCTCAAAATAACTCTCAAATCGAACAATTCCTAGTTCTACATAGCTCGATTAGAGAAATGTTACTGCTGAGCAAATAGCGCCCATTATGTTTCTTGTTGAGAGAATAAACAGATCCCTCTTTGTCTATGCTTTCAGTTTTGATCTCATTATATCCTAACCCTGTCTAACCAACATAATAATTTTTATGTAACATGCCTAATCGGAGATGTTGCAACCCTATTTCCTAACAAACACTCTGATGGTAAATATATACAGCTATGAATTGAATTCCCTCTTTCTATTGATACGAAAAGTAAGTACCAACATCCCTATGTTTGAAGTCTCAATGATGTCGTAATTCTGAATTTCTCCAATACTTGCTGAAAATTTCAATTTTGAGTAAAAAAATTATACTAAACAAAGATTCAAAGTGCTGTTGCCTATTATTATTAATTGTCATCAAGAAATCATCACATTTAATCAAATTACATCAAATTGGCCGGCAGCTGGCCAAGCACACAATCCTATTACTGAGATAGCAATAGTCCATAACAGCTACCCAATCACTAATTGGGTGAATGAGCCAAGAAAGTGCCTTGCCCAAGTGCACACCACATTGGCCGCAGCGGGGCCGGGGCTTGGACCCACAACCTTCAGATTATGAGTCAGTCACTCAATCCACTGGACTACATAGCCCTCTAAAGTATTCCAAGATGTTAAAACGGCACTGGCACATTTTCACAAAATATGAAATTTCTTCAATTTGCTCCCAAATGATATTCTAGGCCATTGGAAGAATAGAGATATATTTTACACATTAAAATAACATGTACCCAAAACAGATAGGGACATCAATACGAGGCTAAAGACATCCAGGTAATTTGTAGGCCAACTTTAATTTTGCCGTAACTTTAATCAATAAATGTGTCTATTACATGAATATCATAGACTCGTACTTATTGATATTAAAACCACAAAGGTCACAGACCAGTGGCAAGCAGGGTGCATGCCGTGGGAATCAACTCCAGCATGTTTTCTTGTGTTAAACATCTTTTCCGTCATCTGCTGAATAAATGTCGCCAGAGTCATTAATTATAAAATTGTTCTGTTTACCCATAAGGGCACTGATTTGGTCGTAATCATTCAGGTGAGGGCTAATGTATATAAAAGCTTTACAACCATTCAAAATATCAATTTTGAAAAATTGTGTAGGGCGCACTATTTTGTGCCGGTGCCTCTTTAAAGAAAACCTTTTTCTTGGGTAGATTTAAAGACCACATTCTGCATTATGACAGCTGCTATTATAGAATCACAGAAGTCAATAGACAGAAGCTTGGGATTAGTCCAAAGAGATTAAACATAAACATTAAATGTCAGGAAAAAAATCAAACTCAATGCACGCTAGTTTATCATGTCTTTTAGCAAAGGGCAGGTTTGCAAATGATTTGTGGTTTGGTTAAGATAGTCTGGATTAGATTTCCATTTCCGAGATAATGTCAATGAAAGTGAGAAAAAATATGATGGAGGAGATTCAATCAGCACATTTTTAATAGGTAAATACATTCTAAGACACCTGTTATCATGGTTATCTTGTTCAGATAAAACTGAAAATATGACCCACTTCGTAACAAGATGCTTCTGTAAAGTTGACAGGTATAATCTTTAAATTGAAGTTGACAATGAACACCATGAATAAACAAAAAAGTGACACTTATTCCTGTGCCAAAATCAATGACACAAACAAACAAGGGTAGTCATCGACTGTGACGTGAGGGGGCCCAACCTCTCTTCACTTCGCAGGGGAAATCCACATGGAAATCTCCCATATTTTATGTAGCCTTCCTGTTTTACACACCTACATACCCAGTTGACCCCTTTTTTCAAAAAATGGATAAAATAATCAGGCAAATTCTATATACAGGTGTGGTAATTGCCATCAACAAAGGCATGCCTAGAAAAAGCCCAGATGTTGGGAGTGACCGGTTAGGATCCTGAACTGAGTGCCAGGTAGGCTGATTTTACATCTTGGGGCAAAAAATTAGCCCCAAAACCATCCACCGGTGGTGATCAACCTATTAATTAACTTCGAAGATAATCGATCCAGATACTGTATAGAAATACCTATTACAGGGTGACCCAAGAAGACCGCGAATGTCTTGGAGGCTACCGTACATGATTCTCTGCATGAATCTAAAATATGCAGTTGCCAATACTGGCTGATAGCTAGCCCTAGATCTAGGGCTCGCTTATTCAGGTAAAAGTATCAACTGAGCTGCGACGCTCGCTGGTAAAGCCTTCTTGGTCAGTATTGAGAAGGAATATTCGGGAGGTACAGCCAGTACTAGCTGATAGCATTTTAATTTTGAATATTTTTTTTTTATTTGGGCCCAAATTAGAGGTTGTGGAGTTGAAGAACTAGCAAAATTTCCCAAATTTTAGCCATTGAGCCAAAAATTGGTGAGTTTTGTGGCAAAGTAGGGGTCTTAAGAATTGAAGCACTGCAAAGAGGCACAACTTGGGATCTTGACCGCCGTACATATCCGTACCGCTATTTTAGGTCAGTAAGATTGTGGGTTTGAACCTTGTCAGGGCCATATGTGTACTGTACCTTTGGACACAGGGCTTTATCTCACTTGCCTCTCAACAAATGCATAAAAAAGTACTGATTTATGCTGGGAAGGTAGCAGTATGGGGTAGCATATTCATTTTGCAGAGGAGTAGCGAACCACCCATAACATTAACATGTAGCTGGTAAAATTGCTACTGATGAGATGGGCACCCAAAAGGTGCACACAACCCACTTCACTCCTAAGTACTGCCTTGCCTTCTTAATATGTTCCTCATTGGCATGTTAGAGTCATTTGAGTAACCAATTGAAATTTAGTTTTAAAAAATAGTTAAACTCTTGTTACAATTATTTTACTGGTGCTGATTAGCTGAAAAAATCATGCAGACTTTTTTGTGTCAATCTTCAAGTTATAGTTATCAGGGGTGTCAACATGAACCTTGGAGCATTTTTCTGTATTTGAGGGATGAAATTGGATTTCAAATCCCATATTGTTCTGTGGTGTAGAAAGTTATCTACAAGTTCCCAGGGCTACAGGGTATTGATGAACCAGGCGAATGAAGGTCCCAATTGGGAAAAATTCAGGGTACTCACCCAAAAGACTAATATGTCTAGACAGGTATTAATATTAGGGTGTACAGAACTGTCCCTGGACTTACAATGACAGTGAGTAACTAGGAATCCCACAGGGAGGGTACCTGACACTACCAAACCTATTTGCTTTTCCAGTGGCATACTTTTTTGCATAAACTGATTAAAAAAATTTCATTGGTTTAGCCATGTTTCATTTGGATGTGGTGTATGTGCAATGCGAATGCATAAAGGGATAAATATCCAAAACACATAATAACAAACAAATTCACGTATGTTTTTGAGATGTGTTTTGTCTTTTTTATGAATCAGTTGACAAGTGATCTGTTTTACACAGCACGCTATTTGGGTCCTGAGCATTCATTTAGCAAGTGCTGCACAAAGAATAAGAATTTGTGGTTTTGGGTCCGAGAGTTCCACACACAGATAACCATCTCTGCACATTTTCTTTGCATTTATTTGGCAAAACAATCAAATATGCAAGAATTAAAGCAATCACGGCAAATCAAATTACATTGCATTTATACTCTAATGCCTGCACTCACTGTTTGCTGTGTACCGAATGTGTCGCTGACTTTTCTAACAGCCCTCAACAATTCAACCAAAAAGTGTCAAATCAATGGTTAGTTATTTGGGTATTTACTGGAAAAAGTCGGTGACCCCCAAATTTTATTTCATCGAACTGTTCCCCAAATAACAAGTGTTTTGGGGTCATTTTTGTGATGATCCTCTTTTTTGAGGGGGAGATTTGCTAGGTCAAGTGATTATTTTTTTTTCTTTTCCAATGACAGAATCTTTAAAATGGAGTAAAAAAAATGATACACTTGCGATGTGCAGAAAAGCTACGAGTAGATGATGGCTGAAGACTGAGTTCCTCATTGGAATTGAGTGGTGTGTCATATTCCACCACATAGTACATGAGTGTGTATTCTTTCTGGAACATTCTGTACTTTTAAATGTTAACCAAATACTGAGCTTTCTCATCAGCAAGAGTTTAGTTACTTTTTTCAGGCTGGCTGAAGGCTACCTAGCTATAACAACTGTACAGGGTCATTGGGGGCAAAGATACTATGCCCAGGGGGGGGGGGGGGGGAGGCTCACCTATTCCTCCCCTAATGGTATACCTTTTTGTTTAATAAACGCAACCCTCCAGGGTGTAAATATTTTCCCACAAAAGGCGAAGGGGCATTTTTAGAGTTTCAGTTTTGTGGTATATATAAAACTAAGTTTTTAGTGATAAGACTAACAAATATCAATGGAAAATTTTACCTCCAGAAGATTTCCAAGATATTTTCAGATCCCTTTTCCCATTTCATCACACGAGGTGGTCGCAACCCCAAATCCTACAAAGCACAAAGATCCCATTTTCCTTCCTTATTGTTTGAATAACGTCCAAAGGACAAAAACGAAATGACTATTTTTTTAAGGGGGTTAGGTCACTTTCTACTAAAAAGTCATTTTTTTTAAGTCCCACACCCCTTGGGCAGACCTGATTCCAACACTGTATCCTGCAACTCTTTCCGTAGGAACCGATTTATACGGAACACAAACCAGGCGAATCCTGTTTATCAATATAGAGAAACAAATCCGCTGTGATTATAAAATATGTGCCATAGCCTGTTAACTATGAAATATTACAGTCTGCCTCAAATCCACTCATTCCACCAGAGGGCTCAATTCTCTGACTCATATACCTGTGTGAATGACACTGATGAGTAATGGCACTCTGGGGATTAGGACTCATTTACCACAAACTCCAAGCTAATATTTCATCTTGATCTTAAATGAAAACTTACACTTTCTAATTACTCCCCGCCTAAAAAACCGAACGATATAAATTACTGTATTAAAAAGGTATGGAGGTGAATTATAATAATAAATGTCCAGGAGTGTTGTTTCGCGTAATGCGTGTTTGCT